>CAUYON010166638.1:0-18885 GCA_963573935.1 Arctocebus calabarensis
GTAAATAAATTCTGTCTCACCACTGGAAAAAAAAGAAAGAAAGAAAGAAAATGCTATGAAGGCTATGTTAAACAGTTTGATGAAAACATTTCAGATTGTATATGAAACCAGCACATTGTACCCCTTGATTGCACTAATGTATGCAGCTGTGATTTAATAAAAAAAAAGACAAGGAGCTAGTTAAATTACAAAGGCTGACAATAATAGAAATGATATAACTATAATGAAGGAAAGAGAAGAAATATAAAGAGATCAACCTTGAACAGAAAGACACTCTTTAGAAATAAATAACTATGACCACAAAATTCTATAAACTCCATTATCTCCATTCCTTTATAAGAAAAGGTACTTCAAAAAAGTCTCACAAAGATATGAGTCGTGAACAGATTTTTGTATGCATGTATCTTAACCCGACATGTAAATTTCTTTTCTGTCTTACAGCTCATACTAATTCAAGCAACAAATATTTCAACTTCAGTTGATGTTTCTCACCTAAACCAATTTTTGTCCCAATTTCACTTTTACAAAAATAACAAAATATAAGATGTAAAATGTAAGAGCCATGTACTGTGGCTCATGCCTGTAATCCTAGCACTCTAGGAGGCCGAGGCGGGTGGATTACTTCAGCTCAGGAGTTTGAGACCAGTCCGAGATCAACCTGAGCAAGAGAAAGACTCCATCTCTAAAAATAGCCCAGCACTGTGGCAGGTGCCTGTAGTCCTAGCTACTTGGGAAGCTAAGGAAAGAGAATCACTTGAGCCCAAGAGACTGAGGATGCTGTGAGCTACAACACCATCATGGCACTCTACCCAGAGCAACAGAGTAAGACTCTGTCTCAAAATAATAATAATAATAATCATAAATATATGGTTTTCTTTTTTTTTTCTTGAGACAAAATCTCACTTTGTCACCCTTGGTAGAGTGCCATGGCATCATAGCTCATAGCAACCTCAAACTTTTGGGCTCAAGCGATTCTCTTGCCTCAGCCTCCCTAGTTGCTAGGACTATAGGCACCTGCCACAACATCCGACTTTTTTTTAGAGACGGGGGGGGGGGGGGAGGGCCTCGCTCTTTCTCAGCCTAGCCTCGAACCCAGGAGCTCAGGCAATCCATCCACTTCGGCCTACCAGAGTGCTAGGATTTCAGGTGTGAGCCACCATGCCCCAGCCGATACATGGATTTTTCAAGTAAAATAAGGGTTACAAATTTACAAAACCGGCTCGGCGCCTGTGGCTCAACGGGCTAAGGCGCTAGCCACGTATACCTGAGCTGGCAGGTTCGAATCCAGCCTGAGCCCGCTAAACAACAATGACGGCTGCAACCAAAAAATGGCCAGGTGTTGTGGCGGGCGCCTGTAGTTCCAGCTACTTGGGAGGCAGAGGCAGGAGACTTGCTTGAGCCCAGGAGTTGGAGGTTGCTGTGAGCTGTGATGCCATTGCACTCTATCCAGGGTGACAGCTTGAAGCTCTCTCTCAAAAAAAAAAAAAAAACAAATTTACAAAACCCTCATCCAAACAAATCTCTATCCAGCACTTTGGGAGACTGAGGCAAGAAGACTACATGGGACCAGGAATCCGAGATAGCCCAGGCAACATAGTGAGATCTCTATTAAAAAATGTCTTAAATGCCAGGCATGAGAGCACACTCCTGTAGTCCCAGCTACTTAGGAGGCTAAGGCAGGAGGATCACTTAAGCCCGGGTGTCCGAGACTGCAGTGAGCTACAGTAGCACCATGCACTCCTGCCTGGGTGATACAGCAAGACCCTATCTCAACCACAAAAAAAAAGAAAAAAAAACTACAGAAAAATTTGGAAGATTACGTATTTGATGTCAAAAAAATCCACTAACTCAGCATACTACAAGCTTAGAAATGTCTTCAATGTTTAAAAAAAAACAAAAAGCATTTTTCAGTTTTCTTCATTTTATTATGAGAATGGGTCCATCTAGTGGCAAGTAAACCACAATATAAAACAAAGATTAGCTCACTATTAATTATTTCAAGGCAATTTCTATTCAAATTTATCTTTGTTTTCCAGTTAATCTAATATTGCAAAATAAAATGATATGGCATTTATAGTTAAATTAAGAACAAACTCCCCACCTAAAGGAGATGAAGACAAAGTATAGCTATAAAATATACATGCTATGAGTGATTTATGCAGGGATAATGGCAATATATCTTTTTAAATAAAGCCTAGTGTCAACACATACCATTTCTTTCTATCTCACTAACTAAATGAATTTTTATTATTAAAAATTGTATCTAGTAGCCAGGCATGGTAGCTTACACCTGGAATCCTGGGAGGCAGAGGTGGGTTGATTGCTTGAACTCAGGAGTTCAAGACCAGCCTGAGACCAGCCTGAGCAAGAACAAGACCTCGTAACTACTAAAAAGAGAAAAACTGAGGTAAGAGAATCCCTTGAATCCAAGAATTTGAGGTTGCTGTGAGCTATGATGCCACAGCACTCTACCCAAGGCAACAGACTCTACCTCAAAGATAAATAAATTAAATAAATAAATAAATAATTTATCTGATCCATCTAAATCAGTGGTTCTTGACCAGAGGCATCTTTGCACCCCAGGGGACATTTGTCAATATCTTGAGTCAATAGAAAAGTTTTTGTCAAAACTTTTGAGGCACCACTAGTGTTCAGCAGGTAGAGGCCAAGAATGCAGTTAACACACCCTACAGTGCACAGGACAATCTCGCAAAATAAAGAACTATCCAGTATAGAATGTTAACAATGCTGGGAATGAGACAATATCACAATGGGCAACAAATATGATAAGAAAACTGGTCAAGCAAAATGGCTCAGACCTATAATCCTAGCACTCTGGGAGGCCAAGGCAGGAGGATCCCTTGAGCTCAGAAGTTTAAGACTAGCCTAAGCAAGAAGAAGACCCTGTCTCTACTAAAAACAGAAAAACTAGCCAGGTGTTGTTACAGGTGTCTGTAGTCCCACCTACTCAGGAGGCTGAGGGGGGCAATCACTTGAACCCAGTTGAGGTTGCTGTAAACTAGGTCGAAACCATGGCACTATCCAGGGTGACAGAGTGAGACTGTCTCAAAAAAGAACTCTCCTTCCTTCCTTATAAAGGAGAGCTCCGTGTTGGCTGGTGGTGGATTTTAGGAGCCCCAGGCTCTGGGACAGCAGCTTCACCAAGTTTTTCTGAGTAGCCCCAATTCTGAAGTGGGAACTCTAAGCAGGAAGACGCCTAAGCAGAGAAAGCTCTGACATTGTGCTGGAGTTTCAAGGGACCCTAGAGCTAGCTGAGGAGACAGAAGAAGTGGGGTGAAGGAGGGAGAGAGAAAGTAGATAGAGAGGTGTGGGAAGATGGAAGCAGGGAGGGCCAGGAGAGCTGTGCCAAGAACGGGCAGGCGTTGGAAGGGTAGGCATGGGAGCAGCCTCTACCCCCTTCATCCTGTAGGAGGTAAGGAGTTCTGGTGCTGGGGGTGTCCAGCAGAGGCCCCCAGAACCTAGTGGCCTTGTTCTTCCTGGGAGGCAGCAGGAGGGTGGGAGTGGGTCATTTTCTTGTTTTCTCCTCTCCGTACTGTCACTTCCACCCACCCCTCTGATGCATGGCACGGACTGAGTCACAATTAATAGCTTTCCTTGGAGCCCTGGAACTAATGAAGCTGCTAATGAGTGACTGAGTAAATGAGTCACTGCTCTTTCATCATCTGCCCACTCCTGTTCTCCTGCCCCACTGAGGGCCATGGGCTGCACAGCACCTGTGGACCCTGGGGACACAGAATAGGTGTGGGGGACAGAGCCTGTCAACCTAGCGGGGTGAGGAAGGCAGGGGTAGGGTGAAACAAGAGAAAAAGAGAGAGGGAGGAAGAAGGACCCTGGGAGTTGGAGAGAATTGTGGGCAGAGATGGGGGATAGGCAGGTGGCAGAGACATGAGAAGGGATATGTAGGGGTAGGGTGGGGTGGAATGAGTGTCCCCTTCTGTGTAAGGCACTGGAGCACAAAGAAAGGAAGCTCTCAACCTTGTTCTGGAGGGGACCACAGTTTGGTAGGGAAGGGAGATGTCTGTAGATATATCCACTGTGGGAGTTGTCATAAGAAGCCTACGACACATGCTTTATTACTCCCTTTTTACAATGAAACTCAGAGAGGTTAGGCAACTCTCCCAAAGTCTCTTAAGAAATGCAAGTGGGATTCGAACCCAGAACAGTCTGACCCCAGAATTCATACCCTTTCTACTAGCCCTGGGTTTGTAAGTATGTGAAAAGGAAAGATATCAGAAATAAGTAAGAACAGATGATTCTTGTTGATCTGATTTTTCTCTGTAGATGAATTTACTTGATCGGGTGTATGTGTGTGGGGTGCCACAAGCTTCTTGTGTCTGGATTTCAGCAAGGCACTCAGCAAAATCTCTCCTGACATCCTGTGGACACAAGGGTGATGTGTGGGCTAAATGGCTCAACTGCTGGAAGAATTTCTAATTAGATTTTGGCCTGGTTCTAGGGATGGCTGAGCCGAGTAGGAGGTGGTGGTGATGGTCACAGGGCTCTGTCTTGGGTCTTGCTCTGTTTAACTTTTTTTTCTTTTCCCTTCCTGGTATTTATTTTTAATTATCTAAGTAATATATGTCTGCTGTAGAAAAATATAAACTATGGATGAGCGAAGACAAAGAAAAAAATGTGCTGAATCTTACCAGTATCACTCGCTGAACAGTCTTTCTGACTTTGCTGTAACCTGGAACATTTTCATAATGAAGTGTTAGGGCTAAAAAGCACACAAGAAAGGTAAGCCACTATTCACAGGTGTATCCTGCCTATGCTTTTATTGCAAACAATAGCAATAAAATGTGGCCTGTTACTGGGCACTTACAGTGAGCTGGCAACAGTCCCGAGCATCTGATGGTCATTATTCACTACATCCTCCTAGCCTGTTACACTTACATCCCACTTTTCATAGATGAGGAAACTGGGCTCAGAGATAAAACAACCTGCTTAGGTTACAGAGAGGCTGGGTTGGAACCTGCTTAGGTTACTCCACTGAGGCTGGGTTGGAACCAGGTTTTGTTAGACTTTGGAGCTGGGTTCTGAGCTATTGCGGGGCACCTCCTTCCAAAAGTGCCCCTAGAGGCCTGGACCTGCTCCACTGCCTGCTCCTTCCACCCCATCTTCTGGGGGGCTGTGCAACATGATTGAAAATCTTCCTGTTGTGTCTCTTCTGCTGGGGCAGAAGTCTCTGGGATATTGCCTGAGATTTGATCCCATGGAAGGCAAGGCCATAGCGACCTCAGAGACTAGCTTGGTCTCTCAGCAGCCGCCCATGGGCATTTATTAGGTGTTTCTTTTTCCTTTCCTTTTCTTTTTCTTTCTTTTCTTTTCTTTTTTTTTTTTGAGACAGAGTCTCACTTTGTTGCCCTCACTAGAGTGCTGTAGTGTCATAGCTCACAGCAACTTCAAACTTTTGGGCTCAAGTGATTCTCTTGTCTTGGCCTCCTGAGTGGGACTACAGCCACCCACAACAATGCCTCGCTATTTTTAGAGATGGGGTCTTGCTCTTGTTCAGGCTGGTCTTAAACCTGTGAGCTCAGGCAATCCACACCTCGGCTTCCCAGAGTGCTAGGATTACAGGCCTGAGCCACTGTGCCCAGCCTACCAGCTATTTCTTATACAGGCAGAGTGCCTCACACAAGAAGCCAGGAATTAATTTATCTTTAAATAGCAAGTACCTGGGGGGCCCAGTGGCTCACACCTTTAATCCCACCACTCTGGGAGGCTGAGACAGGCAGATCTTAAGCTCATGAGTTCAAGATCAGCCTATGCAAGAGGAAGACCCTGTTTGCACTAAAAAAAAAAAAATGAAAAACTGAGGCAAGAGGATTGCTTGAGCCTAAGAGTTGGAGGTTGCTGTGAGCTAAGATGCCACACCACTCTACCCAGGGTGGCAGAGTAAGACTCTGTCTCAAAAAACAAAAAACAAAAAACAAAAACAAGCACCTTTTCTTTTTCTCTTTTTAACTTTATTCAAATTAATATGAGGGCACAATATTTAGGTTACATTGTTCTCACTTCCAGGGTAAAGTTCCATTTGTAGAAGAGCCCCTCACCCTGGGGGGGGGTGTTTTACACCCTCCCAATGTGCACATTCGGTGAGATCCCCCTCATGCCCTCCCTCCTTCTGCCGTACATCCTCCTCCCTCCCCCTTCCTGCTTCCCTCTACCCCCAAACTGGACTATAACAGTGTTTTATTGTTCTTAGGAACATGTAATTTTTATATATTGATTTCATATCAATATGGGGTACATTGGATATTTATTTTTCCATTCTTATGATACTGTAATAAGAAGAATGTATTCTTTTTTTTTTTTTTTTTGAGACAGAGCCTCAAGTTGTCACCCTGGATAGAGTGCCATGGCGTCACAGCTCACAGCAACCTCCAATTCCTGGGCTCAAGCGAGTCTCCTGCCTCTGCCTCCCAAGTATCTAGGACCACAGGTGCCCGCCACAATGCCAGGCTATTTTTTGGTTGCAGCTGTCATTGTTGTTTGGCCCAGGCTGGATTCGAACCCTCCAGCTCAGGTGTACGTGGCTGGTGCCTTAGCTGCTTGAACCACAGGCGCCAAGCCAAAAAGAATGTATTTCAACTCCATCCAGGTGAATGTAAAAGTTGTAAAGTCTCCATCTTTTTTAACGGCTGAATAATATTCCATGGTATACATATGCCGCAGTTTGTTGATCCATTCATGGGTTGATGGGCACTTAGGTTGCTTTCATGACTTGGCGATTATGAACTGAGTCGCAATAAACACTCTAGTGCAAATGTCTTTGTGGTAAAATGATTTTTGTTCTTCTAGCTCGGCACCTGTGGCTCAACGGGCTAAGGCGCCAGCCACGTACACCTGAGTTGGCGGGTTCGAATCCAGCCCCAGGGCCCGCTAAACAACAATGATGGCTGCAACCCCCCCCCCCAAAAAAAATGGCTGGGCGTTGTGGTGGGTGCCTGTAGTCCCAGCTACTTGGGAGGCGGAGGCAAGAGACTCGCTTGAGCCCAGGAATTGGAGGTTGCTGTGAGCTGTGATGCCACAGCACTCTATCTAGGGTGACAGCTTGAGGCTCTGTCTCAAAAAAAAAACAAAAACAAAAACAAAATGATTTTTGTTCTTCTGAGTAGATACCTAGTAAGGGGATTGCAGGGTCAAATGGTAGGTCTACTTTTAGATCTTTGAGGAGTCTCCATACTTCTCTCCAAAAGGGCTGTATTAGTTTGCAGTCCCACCAGCAGTAGAAGTGTTCCCTTTTCTCCACATCCACGCCAGCATCTGGTGCTTTGAGACTTTGTGATGGACAAGCACCTTTTCAACAAGCACCTTTTCAAAGCTTACTATTTTTCCAGGTACCATTCTAAGTATTTTAGAAATTAAAATAATTTTTTTTTTTTTTTTTTTGAGACAAGGTCTCACTCTGTAACTCTGGCTAGAGTGCAGTGTCATCATCATAGATTACTGCAACCTCAAGTGATCTTCCTGCTTCAGCCTCCCAAATAGCTGGAACTACAGATGTGCACCACCATGCCCAGCTAATTTTTCTAATTTTTGTAGAGACAGGGTCTCACTCTTGCTTAGGCTGGTCTTGAACTCCTCAGCTCAGGCAATCTACTTGCATTGGCTTCCTAGAGTGCTAGGATTATAGGTGTGAGCCACTGCATCTGGGCAAAATAAATAAAAGTGATTTTTTTTTTTTTTTTAAAGAGGAAGAGCTTTATTTCAGCCGCTGGATCGACAGCACAGAGTTCAAAATGGCCACCCTCCCCAATGGCTCAGTCATCTCCTTTTTATCCCCAGTCAAAAAGTTCTGGCCTATGGGTATCTTTCTCATTGTCAGTTTGAATCAAACCAGAGAAGCCGGCTCTGGCTCTTCCAGAACTGTGGAAGCAAGCAAGTTTCCAGGTCCCAGGAAGTTAAGTTTCTACAAATTCCTAAGAACTGAGCCACCATGGGGAGGTGTATCCTTGGGGGTCTCCTTGAGAAGACCTCTGTTCTCTTAGACCTCACTTTCTCTGGATATCCTTTCTCAGCAGTTTGCATAATGGTGACAAGAGGGCAGAAGACAAGTGGCCAGTTCACAATATATGCAGGAGGTAGAAGACATGAGAGTTGAAGGTGACCTGGAAACAAGGGGGGAGGCTGATTTAATTAAAGGAAGGAGGTGCTAGTTGGTAAGAGGAGAAAGATGGAAGAGGATTCAGAGGTAGAATTCAGAGCTAGTTTCCAATGTGTTGTGAGATGAATGGTGAGATGTTGATGAGGCTGATAAAGGACCAGGTCCAAGGCTGAGACAAAGATTTGCAGCCAGAGATGGAAATTTTGGAGCACTTGGGCGATGGATGAGATTTTTAAAGCCCTGTGTGTGTATTATTTCAACAAATATTTACCTATATGCCAGGATCTAAGGCTATAGTTGTGAGTGAAACAGACATATCCTCTGTCTTCACTGAGTTTGGGATGTGACTCTGAGGAGGAAGACAGAAAATACATGAACTGTACAATGTGTCCGGTGACCAGGGCTGGAGAAAACTAAAGCAAGGAAAGGGACAGGCAATGTAGAGCTGGAGGAGGACACAAGGGTTAAAATAGGGGGGCAGGGGAGGCCTCACTGTTAAGATGACATTTGAATAAAGACTTGAAGGAACAGAGGTATTACACCCTGCAGATAGATATGTGAGGAAAGATCTTTCCAGACAGTGGGAATAGCAGATGCAAAGGCCCTGAGGCAGAAGTGAGAATGGAGGGACGGAAGGGCAGACTAGTAGGAGATAAAGCCAAACTCTGAAGGCCTTATAGTCCTTGAAAAAATTTGGCTTTTGAAAAGTGATTTTTTTTAAAGTAACAAAACAAAATTGACTCTTTTTGTGAGTGCACAATTCTGTGATTTTTTTTTTTTTTGAGACAGAGCCTCAAGCTATCACCCTGGACAGAGTGCTGTGGCATCACAGCTCACAGCAACCTCCAATTCCTGTGCTCAAACGAGTCTCTTGCCTCCGCCTCCCAAGCAGCTGGGACCCCAGGCATCTGCCACAACGCCCGACCATTTTTTGGTTGTAGCCATCATTGTTGTTTGGCGGGTCCAGGCTGGATTCAAACCCTCCAGCTCAGGTGTACGTGGCTGGCGCCTTAGCGCACTGAGCCACAGACGCCGAGCCACTATTCTGTCATTTTTTAACACATGCATGGGTTCCTATGCCCACCACTATAATTGGGATGCAGAGTCGTTACATCACTCCAAAGGACGTCCTAGTGCTGTCCCTGTGTACCCACTCCTCTCATCCCTAATCTTTGGCAACCACTAATCTGTTCTCCATCACTGTAGTTTTATCTTTTTAACAATGTCATATAGGGCTGGGTGCAGTGGTTCACACCTGTAATCCCAGCACTCTGGGAGGCCAAGGTGGGTGTATTGCTTGAGCTCAGGAGTTCAAGATCAGCCTGAACAAGAGCAAGACCCTGTTTCAGCTAAAAATAGAAAAACTGAGGCTAGAAGATCGCTTGAGCCCAAGAGTTTGAGGATGCTGGAGCTCTGATGACACTATGGCACTCTCTCCAGGGCAACGGAGAGAGTCTTAAACACAAAACAAAACAATGTCATATAAATGAAATTTTGCAGTGTGTACCTTTTTGAGGCAGGCTCTGTTTATTCCTAATGCCTTTGGGATTAATCCAATTTGTTCTTTATTAACAATTCATTCCTTTTTATAAACTATTATTCTGAGAAGTTATGCCTATCTTTTGCACGCAGGCTTTCTCCACTTCAAATGCCTTTGAGGTGAGCCCAATTTGTTGTGTGTGTTAATAGTTCATTCCTCTTTATTGCTGAGTAATAAATATCCCGATATATGAATGCAGCTATGTAGCAAAGTTTGTTTATTCAGTCACCCTTTGGAAGACATTAGGGATGTTTCCAGTTTGGGGATATTATAAGTAGAGCTGTTATAAACATCTGTGTGCAGGTTTTTGTGTGGACATATTCATCTCTCTAGGAGAAATAACCTAGAGTGGGATTTCTGGTCATATGTACATATATGTTTTGTTTTCTAGGATTGCTTTACCATTTTGGATTTTCTCCATTAATAGAGTTCCAGCTACTCTATATCCTTTCAGCCCTTCTGATTGTCAATATATTTTTCTTTTTTTTCTAAAATCTTAGAGGCAGATTGATTGACATTTTTAATATTGTCCATTCTGACATGTGTATGGAGTATCTCATAAGAGTTTTAATTTGCATTTGCATAATGTTTAATGATACTGAACATCTATTCATGAGCTTATTTGCTGTCATTATATCCTCTTTGGTGAAGTGATTGTTCCTTTTGTTTGTTCGTTTTTGTTAAAATAGATTGTGGTTTTCTTTTTTCCTTTCCTTTTTTTTTTTTTTTTTTTGAGACAGAGTCTCACTCTGTTATCCCAGGCTAGAGTGCAGTGGTGTCATAGCTCACAGCAACCTCAAACTCCTGGGCTCAAGGCGATCCTCTTGCCTCAACTTCCTGACTAGCTGGAACTTACAGGAGCCATCACAACGCCCAGCTGACTTTTCTTTTTCTTTCTTTTTTTTTTTTTGAGACAGAGCCTCAAGCTGTCCCCCTAGGTATGTACCATAGCATCACAGCTCACAGCAACCTCTAACTCCTGGGCTTAAGCGATTTTTCTAAGTATCTGGGACCATAGGCACCCACCACAAAGCCTGGCTATTTTTTGGTGGTAGTTGTCATTGTTGTTGGACAGGCCGGGGCTGGATCCGAAACCCACCAGCTCTGGTGTATGTGGCTGGCGCCCCTAGCCAGTTAAGCTACAGGTGCCGAGCCCTGACTTTTCTGTTTTTAGTAGAAACAAGGTCATGCTCTTGTTCAGGCTGGTCTCCAACTCCTGTGCTCAAGCAATCTACCTGCCATGGCCTTCCAGCATGCTAGGATTACAGGTGTGAGGCACCACCCTTGCCTGGTTGTTGCTTTTCTTATTGTTGACTTTCAAAAGTTCTTTATAAATCCTGGATACAAATCCCTTGTTGAATATATGAGTTGCAAGTATTTTCTTTCTAGTCGTAGCTGATCTTTTCTTTCTTTCTTTCTTTTTTTTTTTTTAGAGACAGATTCTCACTCTGCCACCCTTGGTAGAGTGCTGTGGTGTCACAGCTCACAGCAACCTCCAATTCCTGGGCTTAGGCGATTCTCTTGCTTCAGCCTCCCTAGAAGCTGAGACTACAGGCGCCCACAACAACACCCAGCTATTTTTTGTTGCAGTTTGGCCGGGGCCGGGTTTGAACCCGCCACCCTTGGTATATGGGGCTGGTGCTCTACTCACTGAGCCACAGGCGCCACCGTGTAGCTGATCTTTTCATTTTTCTTAACAATGTCTTTCACAGAGTGAAGGTTAATTATAATGAAGTTTAAGTTATCAATTGTTTTTCTTTTATGGCTTGTGCTTCTGGTATCCTATTTAAAAACTCTTTGCCTAACCTAATATCATAAAGACTTTCCACCACTGTTTTCTAAAAGTTTTATTTGTTTATTTACAAAATAGGTCTCACTCACTCTTTTGCCTAGGCTGGAGTACAGTGGGACAATTATAGCTCACTGCAGCCTTGAATTCCTAGGCTCAAGTGATCCTGTTACCTCCTGAGTAGCTGGGACTATAGGTGCATGCCACTGTGCCTGGTTAAATTTTTTTTTTTTTTTTTTGAGAGAGAGCTTCAAGCTGTTGCCCTGGATAGAGTGCTATAGCATCACAGCTCACAGCAACCTCCAACTCCTTGGCTTGCTTAGGCGATTCTCTTGCCTCAGCCTCCCAAATAGCTGGAACCACAGGCACCCACCACAGCACCTAGCTATTTTTTTGTTTTGCAGTTCGGCCGAGGCCGAGCTTGAACAGGCTACCTTCAGTATATGGGGCCGGCACCCTACTTGCTGAGCCACAGGTGCTGCCCCAACATGGAGATTATTTTAACCTAAGGACAGGATTTCTTAGGTCAAAACAATCTTGTAAGTAAGTACTCTTGCACGAAGAATAGCAGATAAACTAGAAATTTTAGAGGCATTCCTAAAACTGGGGTTAATTGGAAGTCAACATGGCAGATTAGCAACCAAGATGGAGTTGCTTTAGCCTCTGGAAATTGCCCTTTTTTTTTTAAGAGACGAGGTCTCACTATGTTGCCCAGGCTGACGTCAAACTCCTGGGCTTGAATGATCCTCCTGCCTCAGTGATTGCTTTTTTTTTTTTTTTTTTTTTATAATATCTTTGTTTAGTTTTGGTCTCAGGGTAATGTTGGCCTCATAAAATGAGTTGGGGAGTATTTGCTCTTGTTCTATTTTCTGGAAGAGATTGTGTAAAAGCAGTGTTATTTCTCTCTAGTTACCCGCTCCGCTGCACACTTCCTGTGACTGTGCTCTTGTTCAGAGCCAAGTGGAAGGAGGACAGAGAGAGAAAAAAAGAAATGGGGGTTTGCCCCACCCTCTTTTGATTGGAGGGTCAAGATTCCCCTTACTCAGAGTTTTGGGTGTCTTTGGGACCCTGTAGCCACTGATGCTACTGTCACCACTGCCTCTAACATGGAATTGTCTGGGAAAGGGTCATGAGAGAATGAAGAAATGAAAAATGGAGGCTGGGCATGGTGTCTCATGCTTGCAATCCCAGAGCTTTGGGAGGCTGAGGTGGGAGGATTGTTTAAGGCCATGAGTTTGAGACTAGCCTTAACAACATTGCAAGACACCGTCCCTGAAAAAAAAAAATTAGCCAGGTTTGGTGATATGTACCTAGAGTTTCAGCTGCCCAGGACGCTAAGGCAGGAGGATCACTTGAGGCTGCAGTGAACTGTGATAATGCTGATACAGGACAAGTGGCATCCCAGCCAGCCCTTGGAGCTGGGAGGCGCAGACCAGTTGCCTCCACCTTGGCGATGTTGGTGCGGTGGCAGCAAGCCCGGGAACCAGCAGGCTGGAGGTTGGGCAGGGGCCCCATTTCCTAGGCCTGGGAATGAAAGGGATTGTAGCCATTCATTTGTGACCCAGACATGACCCAGACATGCCCCAGAAACGTTGTTCCAGACATGTCTAAGTGTAACTATCGAGGGCCCCATGGGACTATATATATATATATATATACCCCTAGACAAAGAGCCTACAGACAGACAGAGAGAGAGGGAGAGCTCTTTTCTCTCCTGACTTGGGTTTTCTCTCTCTGCCAGGAGCTCTGGCGCTTCTGTATTCTTCTCTGTAAATAAATCCTGTCTTACCAGTGATCTGTGGTACTCGGATTCATTCTTGAAATCACCGAGACCAAGAACCTACTGAAGAGCGAAATTCCAGTATCAGTGCCACTGTACTCCAGCTTCACTGACAGTGAGACCTCCTCTCTCAGGAAAAAAAACGCTTCCTCTACTCTGAGTGTGACACCGCCCGTTTTCACTCCTCGAGGCAGAACTAGAGCTTCTCCTCCAGATCTTTCTCGGTGCTCCAGTGCCCATCCTGGATTTTGGGTTGGCTGGTGTCCAGGCTGGGGGACACCAGAGGAAAAATGAGAAGCTCACTGTCAGTTCAGAGGTTCTTCCTAGCTTTCCTGCCCAGTTTGCCGGCTGCTGTTCACTTTCACACTCCTCGGATGGCTGCCCCTTGTGCTTCTGTCCAAGTGCTACAACATCAGTAGGACAGGCAAGGTGAAGGGTGCTTACTCTGTCTGACTCGGACAGAGTCAGCTTTTTAAATCGTCACAACTTTATGGAGTAGATACCATTGTACATTTGATAGATGATGAAACCAAGGCACGTGGAGGTTAAGTAATCTGCTCAGGATCACAGATCTAGTAAGTGGCTAACCTGGTCACTATAGCCCTGGGATCTGTGCTCTGTGCCACCAGTTCTATAGCTTCAAAGGGAGTTGAACACTATAGCTCTGGGGGGTGAGGTATGGGGCTCCTCTGCTGTGGACAGGGCCTACTATCTCTTCCCTTTTAGCCTGCAAGGTGGGTGGAGGGAGAGTGCATAGTGTTTGGGGAATTGCATTCTTCCTTGACAAAGATCCAGAATGCAGTGGTATAGGAATAGACTTTTTGTCTCCAAGACATGTGTGCGTGTGTATTCACACTTGTATATGTGCCTGCATGTAAACCATAAGGACGTGGCTCCATTTATTCAGCAAGTATTACCTGATCCCCCACCAGACACCAGACATAGTTCTAGGCACTGAGGATACATCAGTGAATAAAACCGACAAATACTTCTGCCCTCATGGATCCTTCCTTCTGGAAGACAGACAATAAATATATACATAAATTAATCGCATAGAATGATAGAAAGTAGTAAGTGCTGGGGAAAACCTGGGGCAGATAAGGAGGCCTGGGAGCTCTGGAGCAAAAGATTGGATATATATTTACTTTTTGTGTCTCAGTTTCATCTTTTAGAAAAGAGGGTGCTTGGCTTGGCACCTATAGCTCAGTGGTTAGAGCGCTGGCCACATACACCAGGGTTGGTGGGTTCAAACCCAGCCTGGGCCTGCTAAACAACAATGACGACTACAACTACAACAAAAAATAGCTGGGCGTTGTGGCGGGCGCCTATAGTCCCAGCTACTTGGGAAGCTGAGGCAGGAGAATCACTTGAACCCAAGAGTTTGAGGTTGCTGTGAACTATGATGCCACAGCACTCTACTGAGGGAGACATAAGTAAGATTCTGTTTAAAAAAAAAAAAAAAGAAGAGAAAAAGAAAAGAGGGTGCTAACGAAGGTACGTTATGTGTTTGTTGTGAGAACCAAATTAATCTGGGGGACATCCCTGCCATAGTACCTGGTACAGTATAAATGCTTGAGAAATGTCAATTCATTATTTTGGTTTTTTAGGCCACATTGAGTTTAAGTTGACTGAGACACAACCAAGTGGACATGTCAAGTGACAGTGGATTATGTGAATCAGGAACTTCACCAAGGACCAAGTGACAGAGATTTAGGGGTCATTAGCATAGAGGATGGTTAAAACCCCATGGGGAAAAAGAGAAGTAAAAGGGCAGCACCTGTGGCTCAGTGAATAGGGCTCCGGACCCATATACTGAGGGTGGCGGGTTCGAACCCAGCCCTGACCAAACTGCAACAAAAAAATAGCCGGGCATTGTGGCGGGCGTCTGTGGTCCCAGCTACTCGGGAGGCTGAGGCAGGAGAATCGCCTAAGCCCAAGAGTTGGAGGTTGCTGTGAGCTGTGATGCCACAGCACTCTACTGAGGGTGACAAAGGGAGACTCTGTCTCTAAAAAAAAAAAGAGAGCCAAGGTTCTAACTTGGAGAGCACCAATGTCAAAGGGGCAATAAAAGAAAAAATCAAAACAGAATAATTTTATTTGGTTTATTTGTTTGTTTAAACTTTTTTTTGAGACAGAGTCTTACTCTGTCACCTCAGCCTAGCTCACAGCAAACCTCAAACTCCGTGGCTCAAGCAAGCTGCTTGGCTCAGCTTCCTGAGTAGCTGGGACTACAGGCACCTGCCACTACACCAGGCTAATTTTTCTTAGTTGAGACAGGGTCTCACTCTTGCTCAGGCTGGTCTTAAACTCCTGAGCGCAAGAGGTCCTCCCACCTCAGTCCATCAGAATGCTAGGATTATAGGCGTGAGCCACTGTGCCAGACCTAAAAGTTTCTTTCAATTTTTTAGTGAGAATGCTTAAGATCGTCTCTCATCTCACTCTGGCAACAGCCAAGTCCTTACAGCAGCCTATGAGGCCCTGAGCAATGTGTCCCCAGCTGTCTCCCTAATCTCATCTCCTCCTAATTCTTGCCATTGCTCACTCCTCTCCAGCCGAACAAGGCTCCTTTCCATTCTTTTTTTTTTTGTAGAGACAGAGTCTCACTTTATTGCCCTCAGTAGAGTGCTGTGGCGTCACAGCTCACAGCAACCTCCAATTTCTGGGCTTAGGCAATTCTTTTGCCTCAGCCTCCCGAGTAGCGTAGCTGGGACCACAGGCGCCCACCACAATGCCTGGCTCTTTTTGTTGTTGTTGCAGTTCTTGAACCTGCCACCCTTGGTATATGGGGCCGGCGCCTTACTGACTGAGCCATAGGTGCCGCCCCTTCTTTCCATTCTTCAAACTTCCAGGCATGCTCCCGCTTCAGGGCCTTTGCACTTGCTGTTTTCCCTGCCTGGACCACTCTTCCCAAAGTAGCCTCATGGCTTCCTTGCTTCCTTCAAACGACACTTTATATATGAGCCCTTCCTGGCCACCCAACATATAATAAGCCCCCCTTACCTCAACCTTCTCTATTCCCCATACCTTGATTTTTTTCCTATAGCACTTTTCAGACAAGCTCCGTGCTTCTTTATTTTCTATTTCCTGCCACCTGAATGTGACCTCCACGAGGGCAAGAATTCTGCCTGTTTGTTCACTGTTCTGCCCCAGTGCCTACATCAGTACCTGGTACATAGTAGGGGTTTACAACAGGTAAGTGCTTGTTGAATGAGGACCAAATCTCTTGATGCAGGACAACCTGCTGTCTGTAGGACATGGGAAGGAGGCTCTGCCTGAGGGTGGAAGGCAGTGGACCAGCACTGCCCCATGCATGAGTATCAAAGAGAGGCCTGTGTGGGGGGTGTGGGTGCAGGTGGGACTCACTGTACCCTTAGAATTTTAAGGTACTGAATTCTAAGCCTCTGGAGATGAGTGGCATGTGCTACCCTAACTCAATGAGTGGTCCCTGAGCCCACTGGGCGAGGGAAATTGTTGTCCAGGGTTCAGATCCATGGCCTCCCTGAGGGGGGTGGCCTTGCTAGATGCTCTAAGAATGAGGACCCCAGTGCCTCTGTCCCCCTATTCTTCAGAGATAAGATGTAGGGAGGTCTCAAATCTATAATAATGATTGTTTCCTAAGTTTCTCCCCTCATAGATGTCAGCCCCTACTGCCCAGACATGTCTCATGGCAACTGAGTCAAACATCCATAATGGTGGGGGGAAGCTGAACCTATTGATCGAGGGCTGAGACATCCTCCCTGCTAATCAATAAATTAATAAACTCTTCCATGAGGAGGCGGTGATTAATGAACCAATCAGCTTGCCCTGTAATTGGGGAGTGGAACTGGAGGGCAGGGGTGTGATGGATAGGGGTTTGTTAGGATGTGGGAGGCTGGCTCCTCGTCCACACTGAGGGACCACTTCTGGCCCATTTGCTTTGGCTCTAAAGGTAAATAGGGAAGTGACTTCTTCAGAGTGTAGCCTGAGTCTGGGCCACCTATGCTCTCTAGCTTCGGTACTGTTTCTCCTCTCCTCCCATCTGCCCCCCGAACCCCACAGTCCCCAGGCAGGAGGGAGTTTCAGGGACTTCAGCTTCCCTGTGGGCATCTCCCAGGCTCTTCCACCTGTCTCTGTGCAGGATCAGTGCTCTGGAAACCTCTATCATCCCCTTGGCTGGTGCTGCAGGTCACAACAGCAAACAATCCCCATTCTCTGATAGCCTTGCCCCCATTAGCTGGCAGCATCCTTGTCTAGACCCTGACCCCCGGATCACAGATGTCCTCAGCAGTACCCCCATCCTAGGTTGAACACTTGCCATTTGTCTTTCCATGAAGGAGTAATATTCTCTCATTTCTGCTCTCTCTTCCAAACTGGACACAGGCTTGTCTGTTGCTTTGTACCTGTGTTCTGGGAACTCCTCAGACCAGGGATCCTTAGGGAAAGTGGAGAGTCTTCCCTTGGGCTGAGGCTCGCCCGTGATACTGCTGTGCCCCTCACCTCAGGATCTCCAAGGATATGACCATGACTCTCCTCTGGGACTGGGGCGCTTAGAGGACAGGACTATGCCTTGCCCCTCAGACAAAGGCTTCCTAAGAAAAATGATTTTTATTTTCCTTCCAAGGGTGGGGCTCGTATCCCTGGTGTCCTCTTCCACCTCCATGCTCAGCAGGCGCCCTGGGGTTTCTTGGGATGTGGAGGCCTGTGGGGCCTGGCCATTTCCGGAGAGTGCAGGTGATTGAACTCATAAAGAGGTGATTGATAGAGCCCTGGACTCTCTATCTGAGGAGAGATCTAAAAATAGCACCTGCAGCCATCTGTCCTGGAGGCTGGAGGGGCTGGCTCCGGACCAGGGGCCTGAGCAAGATGGCTCCTCCTGCTTGCCTAGACTGACGGGATGTCTGGCAGCATGGGATGGCTGGCCAGACCACGCTAGGGGGCTGGAAAAGGGTTTATGGTATGACCCCCCCAACAGCCTGCTCTCTCCCTGGGGTGGGGGAGATGTGTCTGGGGGGATTGGCAGTCTGGAGACCCCTTCCGCCACCCCGGCTTCTCAGAGAGAGTGGTGAGCCATGGACTCAGCCTCCAATGTTCCTGCTTCCAAGCCTCACTCCAGAGCTCCATAGTTATTACAGTGCTGAGCCTTTCTGCCCTCATGGTTGAGCCGGCTTCTTCCTGGGGTCTGCCCCACCCACTTTGTCCTGTTTGAATTATGGGTGACCTGGGCTGCACCTTCACCCATTAGAGCTTCAGTTTCATCATCTGGAAATGGAGAAAAACTCAGCTGCATTTAGGCCTGAAATTTATTTGTTTATTTATTTATTTATTTTGAGACAGACTCTCACTTTGTCATCCTTGGTAGAGTGTCCTGGCATCACAGCTCACAGCAACCTCAAACTCTTGGGCTTGAGTGATTCTCTTGCCTCAGCCTCCCAAGTAGCTGGGACTACAGGTGCCTGCCACGAAGCCTGGCTATTTTTTTTGAGACAGAGCCTCAAGCTGTCACCCTGGATAGAGTGCTGTGGCATCACAGCTCACAGCAACCTCCAATTCCTGGGCTCAAGCGAGTCTCTTGCCTCCGCCTCCCAAGTAGCTGGGACTACAGGTGCCCATCACAACGCCTGGCCATTTTTTTTTGGTCGCAGCCGTCATTGTTGTTTTGTTTGGCGGGC
>CAUYON010166645.1:0-21852 GCA_963573935.1 Arctocebus calabarensis
CCTGTAGTCCCAGCTACTTGGGAGGTGGAGGCAGGAGACTCGCTTGAGCCCAGTAATTGGAGGTTGCTGTGAGCTGTGATGCCACAGCACTCTACCCAGGGTGACAGCTTGAGGCTCTGTCTCAAAAAATAAATAAATAAAAAACTTATTAAGGCTCGGCACTTGTTGCTCAATGCACCCGGCCACATACACGGAGGCAGGCGGGTTCAGACCCAGCCCAGGCCTGCTAAACAACAATGACAATTGCAACAAAAAACATACAGGCGTTGTGGCAGGCACCTGTAGTCCTAGCTATTTGGGAGGCTGAGGTAGGAGAATCGCTCGAGCCCACAAGTTTGAAGTTGTGTGAGCTGTTATGCCATGGCACTCTGAGGGTGACATAGTGAGACTCTGTCTCAAAAAAAAAAAAAAGGGGCACGGTGCCCATAGCTCAGTGGTTATGGCACTGGCCACATACACTGGGGCTGGCGGGTTCGAGGCCTGCCAGGACCTGCTAAACAACAATGACAACTGCAACAACAACAGAACAGAAAAAAAAAAAATAGCCAGGTGTTGTGGCAGGCACCTGTAGTCCCAGCTACTTGAGAGGCTGAGGCAAGAGAATCACTTAAGCCCAAGAGTTTGAGGTTGCTATGGACTGTGATGCCACGTCACTCTATCGAGAGCAACATAGTGAGGCTCTGTCTCAAAAAAGAAAAACCCGTAGGGCAGCGTCTGTGGCTTATTGAGTAAGACACCAGCCCCATATGCCGAAGGTGGCGGGTTCAAACCCGGCCTCAGTCGAACTGCAAAACAGAAAAATAGCTGGGCGTTGTGGTGGGGGCCATGTTGCTGGAAGGCTGAGGCAAGAGAATCGCCTAAGCCCAGGAGTTGGAGGTTGCTGTGAGCTGTGTGACGCCACGGCATGCTACCATAGGGCAAAAAAGTGAGACTCTGTCTCTATAAATAAATAAATAAATAAAAATAAAAAAGAAAGAAAAGCATTTATGGAAGGAGGTGTTTTCTTTTTTTGAGACAGAGCCTCAAGCTATCGCCCTGGTTAGAGTGTTGTGGTGTCACAGCTCACAGCAACCTCCAACTCCTGGGCTTAAGCGATTCTCTTGCCTCAGCCTCCCAACTGGGGAGGTTGTAAACTCAGCTGGGATTACAGGAGCCCACCACAATGTCCGGCTATTTTTTTGGTTGTATTTGTCATTGTTTGGCAGACCTGGACCGGATTTGAACCCCCAACTCTTGAACCCCCAGTACATGTGGCTGGCGCCTTAGCTGCTTGAACTACAGGCGCCACTGGGAGGTTCATTTTTCTCAATGGTCAGCGAAGATCCGTGCAGCCCTTCTCCAGAGCACCATTGCCCCTCTGTTGCCTCCACTAGCCTGAGGATATTTTGTGGGTACAGGGGCTAGTTTTACTGCCTGGGCCCTCAAGGGTGCTGTGAAAACATCTGCCAGAGGAATTGAAACTTAAGAAAAGCAGCAGGTAGGTTCTCCCTGGCAGAGTAAGACCTCATCATTGGTGTTTTGCCGCCCTCTGGTGGCAGTGTACATTTGCTCCTCTCTGCCTCAAACCCAGAAGTTGTAGGAAACAGGAATCCTCTGGTGTGGATTTGATTATTTACTTGGTCAACAGCAGCAGTAATCAACATTTATTCAGCAGTGATTGTTCTCTAGGTACATGGAAACCCTCATAACATCCCCTAGGATAGTGATGTCAATGTGGCTTCCTCTACTTAAAGATAAGGAAACTGAAGCTGAGAGAGGGGATAGATCTTGCCCATGGTCACCCAGGATCAGAGGAAGAGCTGGGACCGGATCCTGGGCCTGGAGTCTGAGCTCTCAATAGTGAAGAGGAACCTGAGAATGCCGCTTGGGGACTGAACCAGCTGAACCTAAAACTGGCATTACTCAGACATTTCAGTTATGGGAACCAGTAAATCCCCAGTTTTGCCAAAGCCAGTTTGGGTTGCCTTTGCTTCTGCCATTTTTTCCCCTTGCAATCAAAAGACCCTTGGCCACTGCCAAATCTTCCCAAACTGAAACTACCCTGATGAAACACTAACACCCCACATCTCCCCAGCCCCTGGCACCCACCATTCTGCTTTCTGTCCCTGTGAATTTGACATCTTGAGGGACCTCCTATGAACGGAATCTCACACCCTTTGTCCTTCTGTGTCTGGCGTCTCTCACTGAGCATGATGCCCTCAAGGTCCATTCACCTTGTAGCCTATGTCTCACGACTGAGTGATATTCCACTGTATGGATGGACCATATTGTGTTTATACACCCATCTGTCATGGACACTTGGGTTGCTTCCACCTTTTGAGTACTATGAACTTGGGTATCTAAACATCTGAGATGCTGCTTTCAGTTAGTTCTTTGGGACATTTGCCCAGCAATAAAATTTGCTGGATCACATGGTTGATTCTGTTTAATTTGGGGGAGCAATCTTTCTGTGGTTGAGAAGGTCATGTAGTCTGGCTGGGCCAGGACATGCTGTGGTAACAAACACTCCCAAGTCTCCAAGGCTGAACACCTATTGCATATCAGCAGGTCTCTGTCTGGTCACCCTGGCTGAACATGATGTGTCAGGGATGGGTTTTTACCTCTGAGCTTAGCTAAAGGCCAAAAAGTGACAGATGGGATTTTAAAGTCCATGGTCTCCCTCTCTGTTGGCTCTGCCTGAGTCCAAAGGAGCCCAGAAAATGCTCCCCCACACCAGGTTCTTGGGGTGCAAGAGCTGGAAATATTTCTTTGTTCACTTGCAGTTGAGCCAGCCCCTCATTAGGACTAATGATCACAGTAGAGCCCCAAGGCTTAGGACACCCATTCCATAAGGTTCGCATGCCTCAGCTGAGCCAGTATTTCCAGATGGGGAAATCAAGGCCAGGAGTTGAAACCCTCAACCCAGTCCTAGCTGACTCTAATAGAGCCTGTTGTGATCCTGGCTTAGCTCTAAAGCACCAAACATTCGAAGGACATTTTAACTCTTATTGTGATTTCTAGTGATTAAAAAAAAAGCAAACCCATAGGCTATGGCAAAACCAAAGATTCAATCATTGCCAAAATGTATTAGATGGAAAGCAAAGGTCCATCATAACTGGGCTTCCTGGAAGACCCTCAATTATTCATTCATTTTATTTTGGTTAGGAAACAGTATTTGTTAAGCACCTGTTGTGTGCATGGCACTGCTGTGGGTCTTGGGACTGAGACAGACAGGGCTGCCCTGCATGAGTCATACTCTGAAGGCAGAGACAGCCAGCAGGGCCACTGTGTTGGTCAGCTGTAGCTGTGTAACAAAGCAATATTGGCGCTCAGGTATATCTGCTGTCTCACAGTTCTTGTGAGTTGGGGATCTGGGCAGGCTCATCTTCACCCTCCATGGGTTTCTGGCAGGGCTGGAATGGAAGTGCTGAGACTACCCTGGGGAAGGAGCCACTTCCCAGCTCCCCCAAGCTGCTGGCTCCTTCCCTGTGGCTGCAGGGCTGGCTCATAGCTTGGGGCTGGCTCAGCTCCTAGAGGCTGCACACAGTCCCTGCCATGCCAGCTTCTCCAACCACTGTCATGTACTTCATCAAGCACAAAAGGGGGCGAGGTCTCCAGTTCTTATCAGCTCAGAAGAAACTTGTACAACACAGTTTGATCTCTGGAGTGACATCCGCACTTTTCCAGTATTTATGGTGAAATACAAGTCAAGGTTCTGCCCCCTCTGCAATGGAAGAACCACATGGTCCATCCACACACTGGAATATCACTCAGTCACGAAAAGGAATGAGGCTCTGACACAGGCTACAACATAGAAGGATCTTGAGGACAACATGCTCAGTGAGAGAAGCCAATCGCAGAAAGACAGAGTGTGAAACTCCATGTATAAGAAATGTCCAGACCAGGCAGATCCACAGACATGGGACATGGATTCGTGGTGGCCCAGGTGTGGGGAGGGGATGGGGAATGACTGATGATGGGAACAGAATATCCTTTTAGGGGTGATGGAGTGTTCTGGAATTTGATAGATGTGGTTGTTGTACAACGATGATAATACTAAAAATCACCAAGTTGTGTGCTTTTTTTTTTAAGACCCAGTCTCAAGCTGTTGCCCTGGGTAGAGTGCTGTGGTGTCATAGCTCACAGCAACCTCTAACTCATGGGCTCAAGAGATCCTCTTACCTCAGTTTTTCTATTTTTTTTTTTTTGTTTGTTTTGAGACAGAGCCTCAAGCTTTCGCCCTGGTTAGAGTGCAATGGCATCACAGCTCACAGCAACCTCCAATTCCTGGGCTCAAGCGGGTATCTTGCCTCCACCTCCCAAGTAGGTGGGACTTCAGGCGCCTGCCACAACGCCCAGCCATTTTTTGGTTGCAGCCGTCATTGTTGATTGACAGGCCCAGGCTGGATTCAAACCCGCCAGCTGAGGTGTACGTAGCTGGCGCCTTAGCCTGTTGAGCAACAGGCGTCGAGCCAGTTTTTCTATTTTTAGTAGAGATGGGGTCTCACTTTTGCTCAGGCTGATCTTGAACTTGTGAGCTCAAGCAATTTACCCGCCTTTGCCTCCCAGAGTGCTAGGATTAAATTGTATGCTTTTATTTTATTATTTTAAGACAGTCACTATGTTGCCCTTGGTAGAATCCTGTGGTATCATAGCTCACAGCAACCTCAAACTCCTGGGCTTAAGTGATTCTCTGGTCTCAACCTCCCAAGAAGCTGGGACTACAGCCACTCACCTACAGGCACTCACTCAGGCTATTTTTAGAGACAGAGTGTCACTCTTGCTCAGGCTGGTCTCAAACTCCTAAGCTCAAGCAATCTACCCATTTTGACCTCCCAAAGTGCTAGGATTACAGGCATGAGTCACCACACCCAGCCAAATTGTGCACATTTAATGTATACAATTTTTTAGGATGAGTGAATTTTATGTGGTTAGTAAATTTTGTCTCAGTAGGGACAATATTGCAAGATCACTTCACAGAGGGTAGAGCTCAATGTGCCATCTGCACTGAACTTGGCAGATAACCAGCTCTTGAAGAAGCAACATTCGACCCTCCCAATCCCCTGGTGATCCATCACCACCCTGGCGGGGACCAGCCCCCTAAATTATGACCTGCGTGCTGGTGTGTGAATTTCTATCATTTCCCCTTAGTCTTCTGCTGGGTGGCTGAGACTCACATCCTTGGGGACAGCTGTGGGACGGTGCTCTAGGCAAATCTGCAAGGCGTGCCCGACTGGGGTTTTATGTGGCTTACATGTCTGAGCTTTGATGTGGATGCCAGGTTAGGGAGCCTCCTGGAATGTGACCTGCTGGGCCCCTGTGGCCCCTTACCCCAGACCAAGAGACTCACTCCAGACAGGTAGCTCCTCTTTCAGCCTCAAGCTGGGGAAACTGCATCGCTTCTGAGGACTCTATGGCATGGAACAAAGGAAGTCAAGGCTGAGCTGAGAAAAGGTTTTAATATTTGGTATGGAAAAGGGAGAGAAAGGAATAAAAAGAAAAGGAGAGAGAGGAAGAGAGCACAGGGACAGAGAATGGGCACCCAGGAAGATGGGATGGGATGGGAGATGGTGGAGAAACCATGAGACTCATCCCAGGGTGTGTTTGAGGCCCTTCCTTCCTGCAAGATTTGATTCTTAGGGCTCTCTCTTCTTCTTCTTTATTTTTTGAGACAGAGCCTCAAGCTGTCGCCCTCGGTAGAGTGCTATGGCATCACAGCTCACAGCAACCTCCAACTCTTGGGCTCAAGCAATTCTCCTGCCTCTGCTTTCTAAGTAGCTGGGACTACAGGCACCCAACACAATGGCTGGCTTTTTTTGGTTGCAGCCATTGTTGTTTGGTGGGCCTGGGCTGGATTCGAACCCATCAGCTCAGGTGAATGTAGCTAGAGCCTTAGCCGCTTGAGCCACAGGCTCCGAGGCTCTTGAGGCTCTCTCTATGGACACACACCCTACTTCCATAAAACTAAGGTCTTGCTTAGAACAGAGGCCTCTCCTGTCAGACTGGGGTCTCCCTGAGGACAGAGTCCTATCCTGTCAGACTGGGTCTCCCTGAGGACGGTGCCCTGCCTCCACCCTCAGTCTCTGCTCTGTCCAGAGGGAGCCCCTTCACCCTCTTCCCTGGCTGGCCTGGGCCCCCCAAGCCCCACCCCTGCTCATCTATTTTGGGCCCACATCTGCCTTCCTGGGTCTGGCGTGGGCCTCCCTAAAGATGGATTTCTTAAAATAGCTGTTGCAGCAGTTTTCCCTGCAGCAGTGGGCACTAAGGAGCCATGGACAGGCCAGGGTGTAATTAACACCAGCTACTCTCAGCAGGGCTGGAGGATCTTGGGGGCTGAGGCCTATTTGGGGGAGGGTCTGAGGACACATTCAGGCCCCAAATCTGATGTCAATGCTTCCATGTGCTGGCAGCGACACCTAAGGCACACACAACCTGCCTCCATCAAGTAGAGGGATTGCTTAGGACAGGGGCCTCCCCTGTCAGACTGGGGTCTCCCCAAGGATGGGGGTGTGTGCCTGCTGAGAGCCTGGCCCTATCACTATCACTGTATTTAGAGGGGAAACTGAGGCAGTGGGCAGTCAGCAGATCCCCAAGGCCATACATCCTGACCAATAGGAGCCAGCCTCCCCTTGTGTGAGCCTGGTATACAGGTGGAGCTCCATTAATGACCTCTCCACCCTCCCCTACAACCCAACAGGCTGGGGACTCAGCAATTGCTTAATAAGCTCTGCAAGTGCTTCTACTGATGTGGCAGGACAGGGCCAAGGGAGGTGGGTGGGAGAAGTTGGGCCCAGGGCCCAGCATAACTGAAGGCATCCGCTTGTGATTCAGGCACTCGACAAGCATAACTGAGCACATACTGAATGCCAGATGCTGGGAACATTCAACGTGTACCTGACAGTCTATCGAGGGGCCCACAGCCCAGTGGGGTGAGACTTAAGTCTAAAAGATGAATCAGATAGGGAGGCCCCGGGTGCTTCATCCACAGCAGGCAGGGCTGGGCAGGCAGCTCACTCCAGGTTTATTTCATGGTTGACATGGACAAGCAGTTTGAGAGTGGGAAAGAAAGAGACCCTTCATTCCACAAATTGAGCCTCTTATCTGCCAGGCAAGGGGGAGCATCCTCCCAGGACTCCACTGATGTCAGAGCTTATGCCCCATAGGTGTTACCGGGGGCACTGAGAAGTTTGAGAGCTGCACAGGGGCCTCCAGTTCTGGGGGGCTCAGGTCTCCTCTCTCCGACTGGAAGGTTCCCCAGGATTTTCCCTTTTTGGGATTTCTCAGACCCTTCCTCCAACTCACAGATCCTCGGGGCATCAGGATTGGCCTCCCTCTCTGACCGGTCACTCTGCCCTCGGATGGATAGAGACAAACTCTATCTGAAGGCAGAGAAAGGGTTCTCCTTATTTCTTGGATGCCAGAGCATTTGGCAAAGTCTTAGAAGTAGAAATAATCGCAGGTGTCCCATTTCATCACCAGCTGTAGACCCCAAAAGTAGAAACAATATTCCAGGAAAAGAAAAAATGGAAAAAAAACCCTCCAGTTTAAAATACACCCTCTACAGGATTGTTGGCACATGACTTATGGTTCTCAGATCAGGGCCCTGTCTCCTATGGTAAGGAGCTTGGTGACAGTCTTGGCAGTGCTCACAAGGGTCAGGGAAGGAGGGTGGGCACCATGTCCCCAGGCTCAGTCCTCATCCTCACTGGCGTAGATGCGGGATTCCCAGCGTTCTGCCATGGCGTTCTTGTGGCGGGTCACCCGTGTGGCTTCCAAGATCTGCATAAGAGGAGATATGAAGCCCCCCATATCAGGGTTCTAATTACCTCCCCCACTCATCTCCTCCCACTGACATTTCATAGGCTAAGAACAGGGGTAAAGTAGTTCCATTCCCTCCTCAGTTTCAGATCCTTTCTCTTAAAAATGTGATCAAGGAACATAAGAACATAATTCATGCTGAGTTTCATGGCAAGGAAAACGCCTAGGTCTGGCATTTTGGATTCAGCACAAGAAGTCACAGTGACCTCCATAAATCAATTGGGGTAGCGTGGCTTTCTTTTCTTTTTTGCAGTTTTTAGCCTGGGCTGAGTTTAAACCCACCACCTCTGGCATATGGGGCCAGCGTCCCACTGCTTTGAGCCACAAGTGCCACCCCTCTTTTTTTTTTTTTTTTTTTTTGAGACAGATCCTCAAGCTGTTACCCTGGGTAGAGTGCTGTGGCATCACAGCTCACAGCAACCTCCAATTCCTGGGCTCAAGCGAGTCTCTTGCCTCCACCTCCCAAGTAGCTGGGACTACAGGCGTCCGCCACAACACCCGGCCATTTTTTTTTTTTTGGTTGCAGCCGTCATTGTTGTTTGGCGGGCCCTGGGGCTGGATTTGAACCTGCCAGCTCAGGTGTACGTGGCTGGCGCCTTAGCCCGTTGAGCCACAGGCGCCGAGCCACCCCTCTTTTTTTTTGAGACAGAGTTTCACTTTGTCACCCTCGGTAGAGTGCCGTGGCATCACAGCTCACAGCAACCTCCAACCCCTGGGCTTAGGCGATTCTCTTGCCTCAGCCTCCCGAGTAGCTGGGACTACAGGCACCCGCCACAACGCCTAGCTATTTTTTTGTTGCAGTTTGGCAAGGCCAAGTTTGAAGCCGACATCCTCGGTTTATGAGGTCAGCACCCTACCCACTGAGCCACAGGCGCTGCCTGGTAGCTAGGCTTTCTATCCACTCTCAGATGCAACCCTCTGTCAAAGAAAGGGACTTTTTGGGGGGTCTAATCTGCTCAAAAACTTTCATCATCTGGTAAAGTGGTGGCATGTGAATCTTTTCTCAATCCATGCCTGTGGCAGGTTCACAAGCAGATCACAGCAAAATCCACCTCAGGCAGACACTACCAGTTCAGAAAATAACCAGTACACTCAGGAGAGAGGAACTTTCAACTGCCCCCACCCCTCCTTGCAGGGACCACAGACCAGGAGGGAGAAACCTGTGTTCTCACCCCCAGGAGCATACTCACCTCTGAGTTGATGCGGTCTGAAGGGTTGATTCCAGCATACTGTGGGGAAGGAATGTGAGTCAGCTGGGGCTTTCCTGGCCCACCCAGGATTCCACTTGGAGCAGAAGGGAAGGCATGCCCACAGAATTGCTATAAATGTCCCACAATCACTCCAGACTCAAGGCCACCCACTATGCTCTTCCCTCATGCTGTTCTCTTCACCACAGCCTCTGCCCAACATTTGTAATGATTTAATTTCACTTATAACAAAGACAGCAATATTTGTGGCACTCTTAACATGTCTCTGAGTGCTTAACACACATACATGATGCCATTTCATCCTCTCACAGAGGGTCAGAGGGGTTCCCATCTTATAGAGGAGAAGGCTCAGGGCCAGAAAGGGGCAGCAGTTTGCCCAGGGGCACACAGCCAACAAGTGGCAAGGCTGAATCTTCTTTTTTTGTTGTTGCAGTTTTTGGCCAGGGCTGGGCTTGAACTCGCCAACCTTGGCATATGAGGCCAGCGCCCTACTCCTTGAGCCACAGGCACCACCCAAGGGTGAATCTTGAACCCAGTCAATCTACCAGGTCAGGCTGTGAGCAGCAGGTAAGTGAGGTTGAGGTATGTGTGATTCTCTGTGGTGTGTAGGAGGAGCCTGAGGGGGAGAGGCTATGGCCTCATAGTTATCTATGTGGGGTCTGGAGTCAAGACTGGTTCTTAAGCTGTGTGGATATGGGCATGTAAGAGCACCAAGGTGCTGAAGTGGTGGTTCCTGCAAAACCCTGTATGGCACATCACATGTGCAGTGTGGATACAATAAATAAGGGAAAAAATAATAAAAACATTCAAATGATGAGGAGGATGATAGATTACCACTGTTATCCTCCTCTAAGCAGAGCCTGTCCTCTGATCCTAGAGACATCCTCACAATGAGGGAAAAACACCCCTATACACGGTGGCTTTTCAGAGCAGAAGCCCAGAGGCAAGAATCTAGTTTATCACCTTATGCCTCACATGTGGGCGAGACTGTAGCACAGTCACAAGTAACAGTGAGAGAGATAGTGAGTGCTTGAGCCCAGGTAAGACGTGAATCACCATGGCCCTAACTGGGGGCTGTCAGACCTCAGCCTGGCCTCTGGGGGGATGGGCGCCAGACTCACCCATTGCTCCTTCTTAATTCTCTGCACAGGAGCCCTGTCCACTGGATCTTCTGCAGTCCACACCAGGCCAGAGTGCAATTGGATGGGGGTGAATAAGGGTGACTCAGACACTGAGTAGCTGCCCATGATGCCTGTGGGAGAAGGAGGAGGAGAGGACATTGGGAAGGGGAGAACCTAGTTTAGACCCCACCTCAGGTCACAGAGTCTCTGACCAAGAGACTAGAGAAAAAGATAGGCGAATGGACAGACAGAGCAGACCATTTGGGAAAACTTTAGGCAGATTTGCCAAAATAGCCAGTTAGTAGAAACCATGTATGGACAGAGGGCCACCATGCAAGGTGAAAAACATTAAGAGTTACCTGAGGAATATTTCATATTGACAAGAAGGAACTATCGACCAAGAGGTAAAATGTCTGTGAATCTGTATGCACCTAACAACAATGTACCCAAATCCATAAAGCAAAAATGTCAAGGCAGGGCAGTGCCTGTGGCTCATCAAGTAGGGGGCTGGCCCCATATACAGAAGGTGGCAGGTTCAAACCCGGCCTTGGCCAAACTGCAAAACAGAAAACTAGCTGGGCATTGTGGTGGGCACCATAGTCCCAGCTACTCGGGAGGCTGAGGCAAGAGAATTGCATAAGCCCAGGAGTTGGAGGTTGCTGTGAGTTGTGTGATGCCACGGCACTCTACCCAGGGCGATATAGAGAGACTCTGCCTCTACAAAAAAAAAAAAAATGTCAAGGCAGATTTGACATCCGTCTCCAAAATCTACAGCTTAAGCAGACCAGCTGACTAGGGGAGTGGACAGGTCAGGAAGAGGCATTTCCCCTACCCTAGCCCTTCCTGACATACTCAAACTCCACCTCCCCATCCTCCTCTGTTCCAACCTCTCAGACCCCTGAGCAAAGTAACCATTCAGAGGACCCTCTCCTCACCGGATGCCTGGGAGGAGCTCCTGGAGTCTTGGCCACAGCTCTCACCAGGTGTTGGAGAAAAGACCTCCGGGAAGAGTGCATTCCTCCTCTCCTCTGCCACTTCCCGCTCCCGGCGCAGGACACTCTCCACCTCCCTCTCTAGCAGATCGGATGACTGGGACCTCTGTAGCCTCAGTGCTGGGCCCCCAGGAACATCCCAGCCCCAGACATGGAGGGCCTCAGCCTGCTGGGGCATATCTGGAGCCTTGAACCGCAGGGGGCGCAGGCGGAAGTACTCCCATCGCACCACACTCCTGTTGGCTTGCAGGGGTTCCTGGGGAGGCTTTGGGCACTCTTGCTTTGTGTTCAAGGGTTTTCCAGTGGATTCTGAGAGATGCCTCCAAGACCCTTTGGCCTTTGGAGAGGCTGGAGCCTTCACCTCCTCTTTGGAGACATTGCCGGGCTTGCTGTAGGCTCTTCCAAGGACTGAGAGCTCTAGTGGGGGGTTTCCGGGGTTCAGGTATGGCTGGTAGGCTTCAGGGGGGATGCGGTTCACCTTCCTCACCTCTGGAGCTGGGTCAGCTGCTCGGGCATCTGGGACTAGGCTCAGGGTGGCATCTGAGCTGTAGGCTCTCTCGCGTCCAGGCTGGGGGTCCTCAGGGACCCAGTCAGGTGTGGAAGCCTGGCTCACCTGCAGGCCCTCCCGCCGGTGGTCTTCCTCTCTCTGTGTCCCTTGCACCATATCCCATTGCACGTAGAGAGATGGGCGCCCCCTATTGCGCCGTGGGGCTGCAGTCAGGCTTGCTGTGGTCAGCAGTGGTCTGGCGGGAATCTCCACCAGCTCTTCATGGCCAGCCGCCCGCCGAAGCCCCCTCTGCTCACGCAGGTCTGCCTCACGCTTCTGGGCCAGTCGGATCTCCCGCTCAATGGGTGTCTCCTTGGGAGGCTCTGGGGAGTCCACTTGGGACCAGGAGCCAGGGTCATCCCCAGCTGGGATGCTGGACTGTGTAGGGAAACCTTGGTACTTCTCTTTCCTGACTGCCTCCTTCATCTGTGGCTCAATGGGGATAACATACCCGTTGGCCAGGGGTGATCTGTTCAAGGACCCCAGTGGGACACGTGTTGGGGGTGCTCTGGCCAGGGGTTGCCGGGGGCCCTCTTTGCTCGCCTGTTCCAGGTTCAGGAACTGCTGCCGCACTGCCAGGAAGTCAATCTGCCCCCTGTCCACCATATCCTCCTCCAGGCGTGGGGGACAAGTTGGGCTGGGAGCCTTGAGGTCTCCATGGTCAGGGCTGCCCTGGAGTGTGGTTACTGTGCCACTCTTCCTGACAGCCTGACCCTGGATGACAGCCCAGCGTTCCCGCTCCAGGTCCTGTGGCCTCTTGGAGAGGGTGTCCTTGGCATCCAGGCGGTAAGCCTTGATCTCCTCATCCTCCTCATCCTCCAGGTAGAGTGCCCCTGAGGAGCGCTCAATAGGGTAGCCACGCACACTGTAGGATGCCTCTGTTCTTGATGCATCCAGCCAGGCCTCAGGGGCAGTGGACCATGTCTGCTGCTTATCTTGACCCCAGCTGCTTGCCTCAGGACCCACGCCCACCAACTGGAACGTGTAGCTGGTGTCTCCATCAAGCACCAGGCCAGTGACACGGGGAGAGGGGGGAACACCCAGAATGGGGTATCTGGTCACTCGGTCCATTGCCTCAGGGGATAGAGAGAACTCCAAGTTCACTGAGGGAGATAAGAAGGAAGAGATGCACCTAAGTCAGTGCACATGGGGAGAGAAATAATTTTCAGTCCCTCAAAGGTCCCAGCCACATGTACCAGCTTCTCCCTTTCCACCTTGTGGTCATCCTGAGACTACTTCTGTGATTATTTTCATTCAGCCTTTTCAGATGATCCTTTGCTGAGAAACGACAAGTGAGGAAACTGAGGCCCAGAGAGGGGCAGTGACTAGCAGCAACCCATTTCCCAGCTCCCACACCCTGGGCCTCTCTCTTGCACCTGCCCAGCAGGACACCTTGTCCCACACTAGACAATATTCCCACCCCCACTACTGCATCATAAAGCCAGGATAGGCCTTGTACCTTGTCCCACTGGGCCTGGGTGGGGCCATGGAGCCTATGGACAACACCCTGTCTCAGTGCCTCTGCCCTGTCCCCAGGGTCCAGGTTCCAGGCATCTACTTCTTCTTCTTCTTTTTTTTTTTTTTCTGAGACAGAGTCTCACTTTGTCATCTTTGGTAGACTGCCTTGGCGTCACAGCTTACAGCAATGTCAAAATCTTGGGCTTAAGTGATTCTCTTGTCTCAGCCTCCCAAGCAGCTGAGACTACAGGTACCCACCACAACACCTGGCTATTTTTTAGAGAAAAGGTCTTGCTTTTGCTCAGGCTGGTCTTGAACTCATGAACTCAGGCAATCCACCTGCCTTGGCCTCCCAGAGTTGCAGGTGTAAGCCACTTCCCCTGGCCCTTCAGGTACCTTCTTGAAGGCTGCACCCCTGCTCCCACACTCCTTGTTTCCTGGCATCCACAAGGTGCAGTTCTCATGCCCAGCTAGGGTGCTCCAAGGCACCATCTGTTCTTGGCACAAAACCTCAAATGCTGCAAGTGCCTCCATTTCAAACCTGACCCTCTTTCTCTGTGCAGCTCTCAGCTTCGAAGCCCCTGTTTCTATTCCTCCACAGCTTCCTTCATTGTGGCCTGTGGGATACCTCCTCTAGGGAGCCTGCTGAATTGTCCTTCCCCCTGAATCCATCACTGAGGTGTCCTGAGGGTCAGGCCTGCACCAAGCACCCAAGTTTTAGGTTTCTCCCTTGATGCTCCTGGTTGTACCAAAGCTGTCATTTAGATTCCCTGCCTTTACACTGACTGGCTTTTAAGAGCTCAATGTCATTCTAAAAAGGAAAACATAGCCCCTCCCTGAACTCAAAAGTGGTATCAAGCAACATAAAATCAATCATGGAGAACAATGATATAACTGACACATGTTACATGCCATGCAACCTTTTGTAGATACGGAATATCAAAAACTGCAATGAGGAAAACAACAATGAAAAAACAAGCAGTCTTGGGGAATAAATCCCAGCCAAACACAGCTGAGCCTCAGTCTCAAGGGGCAATGAGCATATAACCTCACCTCCTCACCTCTCCTTTGACAGCCCCGCCTAGCAGTCCCCTTTAAGCTCTCCTTTACTCCCATCTGAAACCATGGACCCAGGGAAGCATCCTCCCACAGCCTATGGCCTGGTATATAGCAGGTACTCAATAAAGACTGGCTGACCATACACCTCTTGCCCCAAGTGCTCAGGCAGGGACGTCATTTCAAGTGGCAGATCTGTCCTGCTTCCCACCCCAGTCCTGCCCTCTGGCCCTGCTCTGATTCCAAAGGGTTGGGCAAGTCTTGGCCCTGTCCCTGTACCTTGGGACTTCCTGGGGAGGGCAGGTGCAGTGTGACGACAAAAGTGTTTGCTGAGTGAGTGGATGGATGTTTAACCTAGCAGGAATTACAACCCACAGCAGACAATAACTCCAGGGGAAAAGTGAAAGACAGGTCCAGGCTTTAGTGAGTGTCGGGTTCCTGATGGGGTGGGGTGTGGGTGGGGGCATCGCTTCCTGCTGGGCTCATTCCTTCTTGGTGATTCACTGAGGCCAGTGGTGTGGGTGGGGCTCACGTCCCAGCCTTCAGTTCAAGGCCTCAGGACCCCTATCACCTGTGGCCTAAGCAAATTGCAGTTGGCCTCTACCTCATTTTTCCCTCAGACAGCACCTTGTTCCTGGTATACAACAGGCATTCAGCAAATGCTTTCACAGTGGTCAATGATGTTTCTTGCCATCATCATTTAAACCCTGGATCCATCACCCATCTCATGGTGATTCAAAGGCAGGTTTCTCTCTTCCAGATCCTCTGGGTGGGGGAAAGGGTTATACTCATAGGGGAGCAGAGAAGCCCTGGGGAGGGAAGCAAGGAAAATCACAGTGACACGATCTCAGCGCCTTCAACACCAAGCACCTCACAGGAGCCTGAGAGAAGGGAACCACTTTTACTCCTAGTTTGCAGCAGAGAAAACTGAGGCCCAAAGAGAGGAAGCTGCTGGCCCAAATTCACATAGCAATGACAGAGCAATAGGATCTGATGAAAGCCCTTACTCCCTCCTACAGGAAGCCCCCTGGACTGCTCTGCCCTGCCCTGTCCCACCCTGTACCTTGTCAGACTGAAACTGGGTTTATGGTCCCTGGTGCCCCAAAACTACTTCCTCATCACACCACTGGCCTCCTGCCCAGAGCAAAGGCCCCCTAGAAGGGTTGAGGCTTGGACAGAGTGGGTCCTACAGCAGGGATCTGGGGTTCCTCTATCCCATCCCTTGGGCTCAGGACTCCTAGGCTCTGGGTTGGACAGAGTCCCCCATGCTTAGAGTCACTCTGGCTCCATGAGTCCTAGCCTTAGTCCTGCCCAGTCCCCCAACATCCATGCTGAGTCCCACCCTGACCACACAGGCTCCCAGGCTAACCCTGCCCCCCCAGCACCCCAGGAAGAAGTTGCTCACACCTGGACACAGCCTGTCCCTCCTCCATGTCTTAGGGCTGCAACCCAGATGCCTGGGGTGGGGGGAGATGTTAGTGCCCAGGGGTCTGGCTTGTACCCACAACTGGAAGCTCCTGAGATTTCCATGACCACTGGGGCCTCTTAGCCTACAGGTGTGACAACCAGGCCCAGGGTTCAGAGATTTGGGGGGCCTGGGTGGAAATTGAAGTCCTAGCAAGGTTTAGGGATGGGACCTCTGCTCCCCAGCAGGGATGCCAGGCACAGATCTCAGGCCTCAGAGCAGTCTGGGTGCAGAGTGAAAGGAGGTGCCTGTTAGCCTGAGACCCCAGCCGGGCCTGCAGGGAGCCATAGGGAGGGGGCCGGGATGTCCCTCAGGCAAGTAGATGAGGCCATAGCATGCAGCCTCTTGCCCAAACATGAGCCAGCCTTGGGAGCCCCCACCCTACACAAGACCCCAGCCCAGCCCCAGCCTTGTCAGGTCTCACTCCATGCAAGACCCTAGCCCAGCCCCCACTCCCCAGCCTCACTCAGATTCTATCTCATGCAGGACCTCAGGCCAGCCCCAAATCCCAGCCTCATTTAGACCCCATCCTATGCAGGACCCCTGACCCCCAATCTCACCCAGACCCTACCCAACCCAGGACCCCCAGCCTGGCCCCCAACTCCAGCTTCCCCAGACTCCACCCCACTAAGACCCCTGACTTCCAGTCTTACCTAGGTACCTGGCTGGGTGGGGAGACCGGCACAGGACTCCCAGCCTGGCTCCCAGCCCTGGCCTTACTAGCTCCTGGCTCCCAGCACCACCGAACCTCTGAAGTCTCCCAGCCTTGGCCCCAGCTCTCAATGGGCACAGAGGCCTCCCAGTTCTTCCCCGCCCACCAGGTTGCCAGGGCACAGAAGCCCCACCCAGGGGAAGCAGGTGTCCCCTTCCTCTCAGCCCCACCTTGGCTCAAGAAACAAAGTCCAGGGGCAGAGAGAGAAAGATGACACCTGGGTTGGAGAGGGCCTGAGCCAGGCCCCTGCGAGCTGCCCCTGGCCCAGGGCCTCCATTAAGCCCTGTGGAGCCAAACTCAGCCTGAAACTTCCCCTACTGCTGCACCCTCCTTGCCCTCCCCACACCTCCCTGTGTTGCTCAGAGATGCATACCACTTGCCCAGGGTCACACAGCAGCTCGGGGGCCACAGCTGCCTGTTTCTCCAGCAGGGTAAGGCACTAACAATCAAATCCGTGTGCCCCCTGGCCTAGCCTAGCCTTTGAGGCCACCCCTCTTCCTTGGATAGGCCAGACTTGCCAAGCTCTGAGGGTGTTCAGCTAGGCTAGGGGTTTTTTGTTTGTTTTTGAGACCGAGTCTCAAGCTGTTGCCCTGGGTAGAGTGCAACCTCTCACAGCAACCTCAAACTCTAGGGCTTAAGTGATTCTTTTACCTTTGCCTCCCAAGTAGCTGGGACTCCTAGGCTTGGGTTTGAAATCCCCAACCTCTCTGAGCTTTGTTTATTCCTCCAGAAAATGGGGACAGCACAGCAGTGGTTCCCTTGGGGTGGGAGAACTCCCCAGGTCCCTTCCATATAAAGTACTGAACCAGGCCATCAGAAGGCCTAAGGGAGAGATGGGAACACTGAAGCCCAGGCATGCACCTGTCCTCCCTGATTCTATTCTTGGACGAGTAGCAGAGAATCTGCCAGGGCCGTAGGTCTCCTAGCATTTATGGGAAGTCGGGCCACTAGATCCAGCATTGTCTACAGGGGCAGGAGACACAGTAGAGGTGACCTCAAGCTGGGGCTGTGTCCTGACTTGCCCCTGGGCTGGCTGTGGGACCCCCTGAACCTCAGACTCCTCTTCTAGAAAATGGGTCCCCAGCTCCAAATCCAGCAGGGCTATGTGGGGTGGGGGGATTAAGGACAGATATGGACAAGGGACCCACCCCAGAATAACATCTTGAGCACCTACACTTCTGGGATGCACAGCCTTCAAGTCCCTCCATCCCTGCTTTGCAGATATGGAAACTGAGGCACAGAAAACTTAAAGTCCGATCTAAGGGCACAGAATGGCTAGTTGGGCTAGGCTTTGAACCTGAGTTCCCTGTGCCATATGTACTCCATCACATTCACTATCTCATATGAGGCAACTGAGGTCCTCAGAGAGTGGAAACTGTATCACCCCATAGGCTAGGGGCATCTAGAAGGACAATTGTCCTGCCCCAGGCTGAGGGTGCCTCCCACTAGGGTTCTGAAAGCCTATTTCACAGGTGGAAAATCAAGGGCCAGTGTGGGAAGCAGCTTCTCCAAGATCACATAGTGAGATGGAAGGGGTGGGAGAGCTCCCTGGGCATGAGGGCAGGCATTATAGTGGCTTCCCCCCTGCACCCTGTTTCTGATGGGTTGTTGTCTCTGAAGAACTTGGGTGGTGTCTGTGGGGATTGTTCTGCAGTCCCTGAGACTGTGAGGTCAGCAGTGGGAGCCTTGATGCCCAAGGACAGGGTTGAGCAAGTATAGAACCCCAGTGCCCCATGGGAAGCAGGAAGCAAGTCTTGCCATGAAGCAGCCACCCCCTGTTCTTCTGGGCCTTACCTGTGCAGGTGCAGGCTGGGACTCCACCAATGTCTCCTGCCCCATGACCCTGGGATGAGGCCAAGGCATGAGCAGTGCAGAAGAGGGGACGCCAGCTCATTAGACCCTGTTGGGCCTCCCTTTTTTTCATATTTACAGAAGAGTTTTTCTTTTCATTTTTTTTTTACATATACATGTGTTTATTAGGTTTCCATTTTTCCTTTTTTTCTTTTCTGAGACAGAGTCTTACTATGTCACCCTCGGTAGAGTGCTGTGGTGTCACAGCTCATAGCAACCTCAAACTCTTGGGCTTAAGTGATTCTCTTGCCTCAGCCTCCTGAGTAGCTGAGACTACAGGCACCCGCCACAACACCAGGCTTTTTGTTGGAGTTCTCGTTGTTTAGCTGGCCCAGGCCTGGTTCGAATCTGCCAGCCTTGGTATATGTGGCTGGCACCCTCCCCACTGAGCTACGGGTGCCGCCCATTCAGCCTCCTCTTTTATGGCTCGGCTGGCCAGTGGGGCCCCACCACCAGCCCAGCACACCCTCCCCATCCAGGGAAAGCCAAGAACTCCGGGATCTGGGGCTGTTCACGCTGTTTATTTGCTTCTCTGGGAAAAAGTCAAGAACATCAGGGGCCTTGTCACACATCAAAAGCAGAAAGGGGGCGGCAAGGGCACTTCAGCAAAGGCTCACGGCTCAAGGGACTCAGGCAGACTCCAGGGAGGAAGAGGAGGGACTCCAAGTCACCCCCCAGAGAGGGCCTCTCCTTCCAGCCACCCAGGGGCAGAGCTGAGACTGGGACTAAGACTCCATTCTGAGGTGGCCCCTACATCCACCCAACTGAGGCTGCAGGTGGTCACTGGACCCAGAGGTGGCCTGGGCACTGGGAACCAGGCTGGAGGCCCTTGGAGAAGGGGCCAAGATGGGGCCTGGTTGTCCAAAGCCAACACATGAAAAGAGGGCGTCTGTGAGAATGTGCACAAATGTGCCTCCAGGGACAAGTGTGACTGCCCCCAGGAGGGGAGCCCCTTGTCACTTCCAGTAATAGGGTTTTGGGGCTGGCTCACATTGGGCTAGGGGACAGGCTCACATTGGGCTGGGTTGGGCCCCTGCTGCAACCCAGGGGGAGCCTTCCTGTCCCAGGCTGCATCCCTCCCTCCACTACCCAGATATGCTGCAAGCACAGCAGAACTGGAAGGTGGGGCCTGATCTCTGGGGTGCGCCTGGGAAGAGCCAGGACCCTGGTCCAAGTGGGTTGAAGAAGAGGCCAGAGGTGGCCCCCGGGGTCCCCAAATTAGCACCAGGAGGAAGGAGGGCCCATTGGGGTTGGGAGCTCAGGAGAAGTGGCTCACCTGGTCCCATGACCCCGGATCGCCCGTCTAGAAGACAGCTGAGAGGCTACGACCCCTGCCGAGGTGGGGCCATGTCTCCAGGGCTCCCCTCCTGCAGACTCCACTGACCACTGGCTGGGCCCATAGAGGATGTGGGGGGCACATCAGGCTTGGACCTTAAGCCCCAAAGGAGGCACGGCCTCACCCCAACCGCCCAAGATTGGGGGGCCAGCGCCTTTGCCGGGGAATCCGAAGGAGCCCAACTTCCAGGGTCTAAGCAGGCCCCAGCTCCCAGGTCCCTCTCCGGCAGGGTGTCCCCTCAGAGACCTCACTCATCAGAGGTGGCAGAAAGGCACAGGCAGGAGACCCAGCGAGTGGTGGGCTGGCCTGGGCCTGCACAGAGGCCACAGGTCACGCCCACCAGGACCACACTGGGCATGAACTCCGCATCTGTGAAGCTGCCATGATAGAGGGTGGGGAGGGTCCTTGTTTCAGGAAAAGCGGGTCTGTCCGTGTCTCTCTCCTACCAGGTGCAAGTGCACGGCTCTGGCTGGGGTCAGTGTGGGGGCATGGTGATGGGTGGGGCCCCGTCCCTCTTTCCAAGAAACCTCCCTTAGAAGGAACATGTGACAACACGGCAAGTCCTGGGGCCCGTGAGGCTGTAGGTGGAGGATGGGCAGGCGCCGGGAGGGGCCGGGCTGGTGGGTCTGTGGTATGGGGCAGGGGCTGGGGTCTCAGGGGCCAGGCTGGCTCACATGATCAAGCAGCATTTACAACGCTGCTTTTTCATGTCGAGGTCCTGGGGGTCGCTGGTGGTGGCCTCAGGCCCTGCCTGATTCTCTTCCCTGGAGCCCACGGTAGCTGGGGGCTCGGCAGCACTGCCATTGGGTGGTGCAGGCTCCTTGGGCTCAGCTGCGTCCTCGATGACCACCAGCTCTGCTGTGATAGTATCTTGAAGCCCCAGTACCTTCTTGGTCTCGTCCTCATCTTCCACGTTCTGGTAGCCCATGAAGATCATTGTGACTGGTGGCTCCTGGCCAGGCTGGATGCCAGGCGGGCCTGACGTGGCCTCACCTGGCTGTGCCTGCACTCCTGTGATCTCCCTTCGGGAAGGTGTGGTCCGCACAGCCTCCTCCACAGCCCCCCGGGTCTCTGCTGTCCCAGTCGTGGACCCTGCCTCGCTCAGTGTGACCTCGTCTGCTTTGTGGATGAGCTCATCCACCTCTGAGGAACTCAATGGGTGGATCCCATTCTCGGCGGTACCATCCACGGCATGGACCACTGCATAAGGAGAGACAGGGAGGATGAGCTGGTTCCCAGACAGGAGGGAAGCTTAGGTAAGGCTCATTCTCAAGGCTAAAGAAGAAACCACAAACCGGATTACACATGTAGGACTGATTGACAATTAAAGCTCCCTATTAGGATCTATAGATGTAGCCAAAGCTGTATACAGAGAACTTATAGGTACAAAAAGCATGTACTAGGAATCAAGAAAAACGAAATAAATGAATTGGGATTTTATTGTCATTCCTTTTGAAGTACAGTTGACCTTTGAACAAGGGTTTGAACTGCACAGGTCCACTTACATGCAGATTTTCTTCCACTTCTGTCACTGCTGAGACAGCAAGACCAATCCCCCACCTTACTCCTCAGCTTATTCAATGTGAAGATGATGATGACAAAGACTTTCATGATAATCCCTTTCCACTTATTTATTTTTCTGAGACAGAGCCTCATTTTGTCCTCTCGGTAGTGCGCTGTGGCGACACAGCTCACAGCAACCTCAAACTCTTGGGCTCAAGTGATCCTCTTGCCTCAGTCTCCCAAGTAGCTGGGATTACAGATGCCTGCCACAGCAACCAGCTATTTTTAGAGATGGGGTCATCACTCTCAGTAGAGTGCGGTGGCATCACAGCTCACAGCAACCTCAAACTCTTGGGCTCAAGCAATCCACCTGCTTCGGCCTCCCAGAGTGGTAGGATTACAGATGTGAGTCACTGTCCCCAGCCTAATCCCCTTCCACTTAATGAATAGTATAGTAGATATAGTTTCTCTTCATCTTTTTTTTTTTTTTTTCTGAGACAGAGCCTCAAGCAGTCACCCTGGATAGAGTGCCGTGGCATCACAGCTCACAGCAACCTCCAATTCCTGGGCTCAAGTGAGTCTCTTGCCTCCGCCTCTCAAGTAGCTGGGACTATAGGTGCCTGCCACAATGCCTGGCCATTTTTTTTTTTTTTTGGTTGCAGCCATCATTGTTGTTTGGTGGGCCTGGGCTGGACTCGAACCCTCCATCTCAGGTGTACGTGGCTGGCACCTTAGCCTGTTGAGCCACAGGCGTCGAGCCAGGAGATGGTATTCTTTCACTTAGGAGAACAGGCCTAGGCTGCAGG
>CAUYON010166646.1:0-28680 GCA_963573935.1 Arctocebus calabarensis
AAGTATCTCAAGAATGGAAGAAAAAGTATCCAATGTACTCAGCCCTAATATGAAGCTAATTTATAGCTTTCATATGAAGGCTAAAACCCAATTATAGCACAAGAATACAGGGAAAAAGGAAAGGGAGGGGAGGGGAGGGGGGAGGATAAATGGAGGGAGGGAAATTAGTGGGATCACACCTACGTTGCATCTTAGCAGGGTACTGGTGAAACTTGTTAAAGGTAGAGTATCAATGTCTTTATATAGTGATCAAGAAAACGCCATGAAGGCTATCTGTAACAGTACGATCAAAATATTTCTGATTGTATATGAAGCACATTGTGCCCTATGATTGCACCAATGTACACAATTATGATTCAATAAAATTATTAAAAAAATAGGCAAATAATCTGAACAGACATTTTCAAAAGAAGACATACAAATGCCCAATAGGTATATGAAAAAATATTCAATATCGTTAGTCATCAGTAAAATGAAAATCAAAACTATAATACAATGAGATATAATCTCACCAAAGTTAAATGGCTATTATCAAAAGGGCAATAACAGATTTTGATATGAATGAAGAGAAAGGGGAAGCCTTGTACACTGTTGGTGGGGTTGTAAATTAGTACTGCCTCTATGGTAAACAGTATGAGGTTCCTTGAAAATGTAAAATCTTAAAAAAAGAACTACCACGTGATCCACTATTATTTATCCAAACAAAAAGAAATAGGTACATTAAAGTAGTATCTGCATCCCCATTTTTATTGCAGCACTCTTCACAATAGTGAAGACATGGAATCAACCTAAGTGCCCCTAAATTGATGAATGGATAAAGAAACGTGTATATATACACAGAAGAATATTATTCAGCCATTAAAAATAATGAAATATTGTCATTTGCAGCCACATGGATGGAACTAGACATTGTTCAGTGAAAGAAACGAAGCACGGAAAGACAAATATTCCATGGTCTCAGTCATATGTGGGGCCTTAAATAGTTAATGTCATGAAGACAGGTAGTAGATTAGTGGATACAAGAGACTATAAGTGTAGGGGGAAAGGGGGATGAAGAGGTGTTGATTAATGAGTACAAATATATAGTCTTGTGGGAGAAATAAGACCTCATGTTAGGTAGATTAGTTGGATAACTTCAGTTTACAATAATGTACTGTGTATTTCAAAATAGCTAGAAAAGAAGAATTTGAATCGCTCTAGCATAAAAACAGATATTTAAGTTTGTAAATATCCCAAGTACATGGATTTGAACTTTACAAATTACATGAATATATTAAGTTATTACATGTACCTCAGAACTATGTACATCTATTACACATTGATTAAGTTCTTTTTAAAGCTAAAGAATGAAAACAATCATTCAAATACTTCTTCAAAAAATAGAAAAAGAACATTTCCCATTTCATCCTATGAGAGTAGCATTATACCCAAAACAGACAAAAACAACACAAGTAAAGAAAACTACAGACACAAAAATCAACATTTAATGAGTCAAAAAAATCACCAACAAAAATACTAGCTAAACAAATTCAAATTCAGAAACTTATAAAAATGATTATACACCATGACCACATGGAATTCTATTGTGATTTAAGAAAAATCAATCAATGTAATATACCACTTCAATATAATAAAGGGTATAATGCAGCACCTTTTCATGACAAAATACTGAAAATACCAGGAGTAGGGAGGAATTTCCTCAACCTTATAAAAGTCATCTATAAATCACCCATAACTAACATAATATTTTACACACAAAAGCTTGCCTCCTAACTTCAGAAGAAGATGGTTTTGCTTTTATCACTTCTATCTGATGTTCTATTGAAATTTTTAAACTAAGCAAGAAAAGAAATTAAAGATATTCAAATTTTAAAGGAATAAGCAAAACTATCCTTATTTTGAACATTTCGTGAGCTTTATCTAGAAAACATGTTCAGTATGTCTTCAGGATACAAGATTAAAAAAAGGGTCTACTGCACTGGTATGTAGTAGCAGTAAAACAATCTGAAAATTTCAAAATTTCAAATTTCAAATCAAAAATTAAGATATTTAGGAATAAATTTAATAAAAGAGCTGCCAGATCTGTAAACCAAAATCCAGAGTAAACGTTGAAAGAAATTAAAGAATATGTAAATACATGGAACAATATCTCATGAACATGGGTTGAAATAGTTAATATTATTAAGATGGAAATATTCCCTACATTATTTATTTTTTATTAGATCATAACTGTGTACATTACTGCATTTATGGGGTACAATGTGTTGATTCTATACACAATCTAGAATGTTCACATCAAACTGGTCAATATATCATTCAGCTCACTTATTCAGTTGTTGTGTTCAAACATTTATACTGTACTGTTAATATGTTTGACATGTACGCTTGCAATATACACAATAGGTGAGGTCCCAGAGAATATCCTCCCTCCACCTGTCTCCCTCCCTCCTTTCACCCTCCTCTCTCCTTCTTTCTGGGTTTCATCTTTCATATCCCTACATTAATCTAAAAATTTAACATGATCTTTTTCAAAATCCCAGCTTCCTTAATTTTGTTTTTTAGAAATTAACAGGCTGCTTATACAATTCATATGGAAATGTATGGGACCTAGAATAGTCAAAAAAATTAAAAAAAACTAACATATTATTTTCTTTCCATAAAATGTCCAGAACACATAAACCCATAGAGATAGAAAGTAGATTATTATTTTTCCAGAGCTAGGAGAAAGGTAAATGCATAGCAATCGCTAATAGGTAAATAGTTTCTCTCTGGGGTAATGGAGTGTTTAGAAATTAGATAGGCATGAGAGTTACATAAAAAACACTTAAAAAATCTGAATTGTGGGCGGCACCTATGGCTCAGTGGGTAGGATGCTGGCCCCATCTACCAAGGGTGGTGGTTTCGAACCTGGCCCCAGCCAAACTGCAACAACAACAACAAAAGAAATCTGAATTGTTCACTTTAAAAGTGTGAATTTATGTTAATTCTATTTCAATTACATAAATGTAAAGGATGGGAAAAGACTACATTATGCTAAGACTAATCAAAGTAAGTTGAAGTGACTATATTAAAATTGTAATTCATGTTTATATGTGGATTATGTTTCTTTTTTTGAGATAGAGTCTCCCTTTGTCACTCTCAGTAGAATGCTGTGGTGTCACAGCTCACAGCAACCTCAAACTCTTGGCCTTAAGCAATTCTCTTACCTCAGACTCTCAAGTAGCTGGGACTACAAGTGCCTGCCATAATGCCTGGCTATTTTTTTTAGAGACAAGGTCTTGCTCTGGCTCAGGCTGGTCTTGAACTCATAAGCTCAGGCAATCCATCCTCTTTGGCCTCCCAGAGTGTTAGGATTACAGGCGTGAGCCACCACGCCCAGTGTGAATTATGTTTCCATTCTATTTAACAAGTTTTCTAATTGTGCATTTAATGATATAGCTTAAAAATGCATGAAGGAAAAACTAATGGAATTAAAAGTAAAACTAGAAAAATCTACAGATTAGTTACAGATTTCAATACTTCTCAGTCACTAATTCTTGGAGCTAGTTGAAAGAAAACCAGTGAAAATAAATATTTAAACGACATTATCAGCTAATATTTACTATTGATATGTAAAGGATAATCCATCCAAAAATAGCAGGATATAATTTTTTTCAAGGCCACATGGGACCATATTCTTGACATTAACCCTTATTGATTATTTTTATGAATTAAAATATTAATATCAAATAAGTTTCTGATAAAGTGGCATTAGGTTTACATCTACAAGATACAAGGAAAATCTCTAAATGTCTGGAAGCTAAACAGTACACGTTTGAATAACTTATGGTTCAAAGAGGAAATCACAAGAAAAAATATAAAGTATTTATAGATGAATAAGAATGAAATCATGCTATCTAAGATGAATACAGTGCAGCTAAAGTGGTAATTATAGAGAAATTAATTATATTTAGCACTGAATTAGTAAATAGAAGGGATATACTATGGTTTGATCTTAAGAATCTAGTCAAAGAGCAGGTACTAAACTCAAAGCAAAATAGAAGAATGCAAAAAAGATGAAAACATAAATCATTGAAATATATAAAAAAGAAATGAAATCAAAAGATTGATAGAGTTGATACAACTCTATACAAAAAACTATGCAAAAAATTTAGTTATATTGATCAGAAAAAAACAAGATATAAATTACTAATAACTAGAAAAATGGTAGGGGAATGCACTACAGATCCTATAATTGTTAAAACACTACAGTAGTAGTAAACACTTTAAGCAAATATGTGTAACAATTTAGATAAAATGGATAAATTATTTAAAAGGCACATACCTATCAAAGCTCACACTAAAGGTTATAGAAAACTAAAATAGTTCTCTATCTATTAAAGAACCTAATCTATTAAATTAGTATAGTTCAAAATTTTCCCACACTGGAAACTTTAGGCCTGAATGGTTTCACTGGTGAATTCTACTAACATTTAAGAAAAAGTAATTATAATTCTCAATTCTTTCCAAAAGCAAAAGAAGAAAGAAGACTTCCTAACCCATTCCATGAGGCCAATATTAATTTACATTCAATACTTAAAATGTATAACATGAAAATTACACGTGTATCTCTTTCATGAAAATACATGATTACATTTTAAAGAAAATGTTAGCAAATTGATTTTACCCATAAATAGACATTTAGACATCATGATCAAATGGTGTTTTTTCTTAGGAATGTAATATTCATTAACATTGAAAAATTGAGTGATATAATTTTCCATATCAAGAGATAAAAGGAGAAAAGCCATATGATTATCTCAAAGATACAGAAAAATGCACTGGAAAATATTGAATATCTATTCATGATAGCAACTCTTTATAGACCAGTCATGGAAAGGAATTTCTTCAACCTGATAGAGTCATCTACCAAAACAAACAAAGAATTATGGCTACTATTATACCTAATATGAGTGACTGAATGCCTTTTTCCCCAAAGAATGAAGCAAGATTTTCTGCCTTTGCTGTTCTATTGTGCTGGAGGAGATAATGAATTCAATAAGCCAAAAAGTATATATAATGTTTACAGATTGGAAATGAAGATGCAAAACTGTCTTTATTTACAGATTTCACCATCATCTGTGTAAAAATTTATAAGACATGTACCGGAAGATATTAGAAATATTAAATGAGGTTAGTAAGTTATCAGTAAAATATCAATCATATTTCTGAGTAATAAAAATCAATAATTAGCCATTGAAATTTTTAAAAACTAGGAATAGAAATTAAGGAAAAAAATAACAAAAGGAATGCAAGAATGTAAACCACAAGAAAATACAGAGACATTAATTATACCATGTTCAGAGATCTGAATATTCAATACTGTTAAAATGTCAACTTCCTTAAATTCATTCATGTATTTAATGCAAATCCAACCAAAATTCCACCAGGACCTTTTGTATAAATTTACTATGGAATTCTATGATTTATATAGAAATAAAAAGGACCTGGAATACTCAAAACAATTTTTGAAAAGAAGCACAAAGTGAGAAGATTCATGCTGTATAATTTTGACATTTACTGTAGATATATTAGTCAAGATAGTGATAAGCACATAGGTTGATTCCATATTTTTCCAATTGTTAATTGTGATGTGATAAACATTCAGGTGCAGTATCTTTTTCATAACACTTGTATAAATTAGGTATATAGATTGATTGGTTAGAACATGCAGTCTGGAAATAGACCAACATATACATGGCCAGTTGATTTTTGACACAGGTGACATAGCGACTCATTGGAGAAAGATAATCTTAATTTTTTTTATTTGAATAGATTTAGTAGGTACAAGTGGTTTTTGTTACATGGATGAATTGTGTAGTGCCAAAGGCAGTGATTTCAGTGTACCCATCACCAGACTAGTGTACATTGTTCTCAATAGGTAGATTTTCTTGCCTTACCTTTTTTAGATTTCAAAGTCTATTACACTTTTTTAAATAATTTTATTGAATCATAATTGTGTACATTGGTGCAATCATAGGGCACAATGTGCTTCATATACATTCAGAAATATTTTGATCGTACTGTTACAGATATCCTTCATGGCATTTTCTTGATCACCATCAATGTCTATTACACTTTATAGCAAACACTTATCAGGGAGAACATGTATTAATTTTTCCTTTCCTGAGATATTTCACATAGGATAATGTCTCCAGTTCTATACAAGTTGCTGCAAAAGATGTTATTTCATTCCTTTTTATGTCTGGGTAGTACTTCATGGCATATATTCAAACTACATTTTCTGTATCGATGGGCTGATTGTCTTTCTTTGCAATTATTAATTGTGCTGTGATATACATTTTTTTTTCTTGTAGAGACAGAGTCTCACTTTATCGCCCTCAGTAGAGTGCCATGGCATCAAACAGTTCATGGCAACCTCCAACTCCTGGGCTTAGATGATTCTCTTGCCTCAGCCTCTCAAGTAGCTGGGACTACAGCCGCCAGCCACTGTGCCTGGCTAGTTTTTTGTTTTTTTTTTTCAGTTCAGTCAAGGCCAAGTTTGAGCCTGCCACCTTCAGTGTAAGGGGCCGGAGCCCTACTCACTGAGCCATAGGCTCCGCCCTGTGATATACATTTGAGTTCAGGTGTCTTTTTATAAAATGACTTCTTTTCCTTTGGGTAGATAACCAGTAGTGGTTATTACTGGATTGAATGGTAGGTCTACTCTTTGGAGATTCTTAGATCAATAATGTTTTTCCATAAAGTTTGTACTAGTTTACATTCCCACTAGCAGTGTATAAGCATTTTTTTTTCTCTACAACCATCTATTTCTAATGACTTTTCGATAATGGCCATTCTTACAAGGGTAAGATGGTATCTCATTGAAGTTTTAATTTGCATATCCTTGATGATTAGTAATGTCAAGTATTTTTCCATATGGTTTTTGGCCATTTGTCTATCTATCCTTAAAGAAATATGTTGGGGGTGGAGGCAGGATGGCTGACTGAATCCAGCATTCCACAAGGCTCCCATCCAGAAGGAGAGTTCAAGGACACAAGTTTAGCAAGTAAGCTGATGGTTTGGAGCTGAGCCAAGAGAGAAGATAGAAGAATGAGCATCAACCCTGCTGAGGTGAGCTGCAACCCCAAGGATATAAATAAAAGGTACAAAATCCATCACCAAGCAGACCGGAGTCCCCTCCCCCATGAGATCGGCTCACAGTATACTTTCTACAAACAAGAAAGCAGAGTTCAAATGTCCTCCCATTTTATCCCACAGGAGAGACCCTCTAAAACCAGACCTCCTCCCCCTACTAGGGTGCCATGGCACTCTCCTGCTAGGCATAAAACTTTATAAAACTGTATATATTCTCTTCCTGCAATTCTGAACTCCCAGCACTCCCCTCCACTCTCACCCTGAAGTCTGGAAGCCTGTCACCCATGGAGTTTAGATTCCTGGGCATTTTCTCAAGAGGTGTGGACAGGGCATGGGCTGTTGCAGGTCTGCAGCACAGGGGTAAGGAGAAAACAGTGGACTCAAGGAACCATACGGGAAAGGGAGAGGCAGTGCTGCCTGGCAGAGAGCAGGAATGGCAACAGCAGGAACAATAGAACTCACATCCTCGGGAATATTTTGGAAGGACACTCCATGTCTCTCTGGGCAATTAGAGAAAGCTGGGCATCTTTTTCAGTGGCAGACACTGGTGAAAAAGATCCGGGATGGTAATGAAGACCACTATGAGCAAAGGGTATGCCTGAGATGGTCACAGCCTGGGCGGAGTATGGTGGACAGAGAATTGAAGACTCGTGCTCAGAGATGGCATACTCCCAGGGTGGGGCTGAGCCAGAGGACTGCTTTAGTGAGCCAGCCCTCAGAGGATCATAGCTGAGACAAAGGCAGGCAGGCCAAGTGTGAGATCTAACCACACCCAACCCAACACAGACTGCAGGGGAAATAGAAACACCAGCTCTGGGCAGCAGCACAGACTGGGGTGGAGTCACAGTTCCTGTGAACTCAAAGAATGCCTGGCCCATAGGGGAATATAACCTGTACAGAATCACAAATTATGCACAAATATAAGTGTCAAGCAAAATCAATCAGGGGCAGGGCTAGAACCGAGTGAACCACCCCAGCTTCCATTAACCATTTGAGGTTGTTAGGCCTCAGCTTCTTCTGCCGGATGGTGTCAGAGTGCAGAGGACTGGCCGAGGAGACATAAGACCTGTCTGTGACTCAGGCAGGCTCAACCCCTTGGAGCATCTGCTCATTGGAGGGAACTGGGTCATAGCCCTGTGGGGTTACCAGTGACAGGGTGTGACAGAGGTGCAAGGTGGGGAAGGAGGCATCAACCTTCCCAGACTAATTCATTTGCTTGGAAGGGGGTCCTTCTGATTCCACAGAGCACCAGAACAAGTCATACTAGAGCTGCCAGCAGACCCCTGCTATCTAGTTGTCAGAGACCTTTTGGACTCCCTCAATTAAGACTGGGTGCTGTCTGGGACAATTGATTTGAATCTGTTGGACTGGACCAATCACCCGAGGACTACCCAAAGTGGTACCCTGGATTTGTGGTTGTGGGAAGGTCTGATTTTCCTTTTCCAATTGTTGCCCATGAGAGGTGGGGGTGACTTAATTGGTGGTATTTCTCCACAGCTGAGACTTCAACCTAGAGTAACTAATTCACTAGGATAGGACAGAGATCAGTTTAAAACAAGACACATGACAGAGCTACTTAGCCCCACGACACCAAGTAAGTCTCCAGTGTCTCAGGCCACAACACTGTACGGGTCCTTTGCAAAGCTCTAGGGGGAAAGGTACAGACACCAGTCACAGCTCTTGGGCAAACCACTGGTTAATCACTACTCCAGGAGCCCCCCAATCCAACTTCCCCTTATCCACTCATCTAGCAAAACAGTGTAAAATAATTATGGGGTGGAATCAGCAGAAAAACTCTGGTAACATGAATAACCAGAGTAGATCAACTACTCCAAGGAACAATACTGCTGACACAACTGAAAATCCCATTCATAGACAAATGACTGAGATGTCAGAAATCAAATTCTGAGTTTGGATTGCAAATAAGATGAATAGAATGGAGGTAAAGTTGGAATTAGAAATTCAAAGAGCAATTCAAAAGTTGTCTCGAGAATTCAATGAATTCAAAGACAAAATCACCAAAGATTTTGACACACCAAGACAAGAATTTGCAACTCTCAAAGATCTGAGAAATACAGCAGAATCCTTCAGTAACAGAATGGAACAAGCAGAAGAAAGGATTTCTGACATTGAAGACAAAGCTTTTGAACACTGCCAAGAGCTCAGAGGAAGAGAAATGGAGAGCAAAAATGGATCATTCTCTCAGAGAGCTCAATTATTTGGGATAATTCAAAGAAAACTAATATTCACCTTATAGCATTTCATGAAGGCAATGAAGTTGTTTCACACAGCACAGAGGCCCTTTTTCATGAGATTATGAAGGAGAACTTTCCAGACATGCCAAGAGATTCTGAAATTCAGATACCAGTTTCCAAAACCCAGCATGACTCAACCTAAATAAGACAACCACCAGACACATCATATTAAACTCACTAAAGTTAATATGAAGGAGAAAATTCTACAAGCAGCCAGACGTAGAAGAAGCATAACCTACAAGGGGAAGAATATTAGAATCATTGCAGATCTCTCTGCTGAAAGCTTTCAAGCTAGAAGAGGGTGGTAATTTAATTTTAATCTCCTAAAACAAAATAACCTACAACCCAAGATCCTATATCCAGCTAAACTGAGTTTCATTTATGATGGAGAAATTAAATACTTTAATGACATTCACATGTTGAAGAAATTTGCCATAACTGAATCAGCTCTCTGGGATATTCTCAGACCTATCCTCCATGATGACCAGCACAATTCTCCACCACAAAAGTAAACTCACTCAGACACTTTTGATCAAATTCCAACTTCCACAGTGGCAAAAGGATTAAAAATGTCCACTGGACTTTAAAAAGGAGATACCCAAAATTCTACCAGGCTTTTCAACATTCTCAATTAATGAGAACAGCTTAAATTGTCCTCTAAAGAGGCACAGGTTGGCTGACTGGATACAAAAATTCAGGCTAGATATCTGCTAAATACAAGAATCTAATCTTACCTTAAAAGATAAATATAGACTCAGGGTCAAGGGATATTCATCTATATTCCAGGCAAATGGAAAGCAGAAAAAAGCAGGTGTTGCAATCTTATTTGCAGACAAAATAGGCTTTAAACCAACAAAAGTAATTAAGGATAAGGATGGGCACTTCATATTTATTAAGGGTAATACTTAATATGATGATATTTCAATTATTAACATTTATTCACCTAAAGAGAATGCAACTCAATTTATAAGAGAAACTCTAACAGATGAGCAACTTGATCTCCTCCAGATCCATAGTAGTGGAGATTTTAACACTCTTTAGGAGTGTTGGATAGATCCTCCAATAAGAAGCTAAGCAAAAAAAAATTAGATTTAAACTTAACCATTCAACATTTGGATTTAACAGACATCTACAGAACATTTCATTCTAACAAAACTGAATACACATTCTTCTCATCAGCCCACAGAACATACTCCAAGATCGATCACATCTTAGGTCACAAGTCTAACCTCAGCAAATTTAAAAGAATAGAAGTTATTCCTTGCATCTTCTCAGAACATGATGGAATAAAAGTTGAACTCAGTAACAGGATTCTGCATACTCATACAAAAACATGGAAGCTAAATAACCTTATGCTGAATGACAGATGGGTCATAGACGAGATTGAGAAAGAAATTACCAATTTTTTGGAACAAAAATTACAATAAAGACATGGATTATCAGAACCTCTGGGATCCTGCAAAGGCAGTCCTAAGAGGGAAATTTATAACACTGCAAGCCTTCCTCAAGAGAAAGGAAAGAGAGGAAGTTAACAACTTAATGGGATATCTTAAGCAACTGGAAAAGGAAGAACATTCCAATCCCAAACCCAGCAGGAGAAAAGAAATAACCAAAATTAGAGCAGCATTAAATGAAATTGAAAACAAAAGAATTATACAACAGATCAATAAATCAAAAAGTTGGTTTTTTGAAAAGGTCAATAAAATAGATAAACCTTTGGCTCACATAACCAGGAAAAAAAAGAGTAAAATCTCTAATTTCATCAATCAGAAATGGTAATAATGAAATAACAACAGACTCCTCAAAAATTCAAAAAGTCCTTAATGAATATTACAAGAAACTTTATTCCCAGAAATATGAAAATCTCAAGGAAATTGACCAATAATTGAAAGCATGCCACCTTCTAAGACTTAGGCAGAACCAAGTGGAAATGTTGAACAGGCCTATACCAAGTTCTAAAATAGCATTGACTATGCAAAATCTCCCTAAAAGGAAAAGCTTGGGACGAGATGGCTTTGCATCAGAATTTTGCCAAACCTTTAAAGAGGAAAGAGTATCTATATTACTCAATCTTTTCCAAAATATGGAAAAGGAAGGAGTACTACCCAACACATTCTATGAAGTAAGCATCACTTTGATCCCCAAACCAGGAGAAATCCCCAAAAGAAAAGAAAATCAAAGACAAATATCACAAGCGAATATTGATGCAAAAATATTTAATAAGATCTTAACGAACAGAATCCAGCAACACATCAAACAAGTTATACACCATGACCAAGTGGGTTTTATTCCCAGGTCTCAAGGCTGGTGAAACATATGTAAATCTATAAATATAATTCAGCACATAAACAAATTAAAAAACAAAGACCATATAATTCTCTCAAATGATGCAGAAAAAGCTTTTGATAATATCCAGCATCCCTTCATGATCAGAACACTTAAGAAAATTGATATAGGAGGGACATTTCTTATACTAATAGAGGTCATCTACAGAAAATCTGTAACCAATGATCATATTGAATGGAGTTAAACTGAAATCCTTTACACTCTGATCAGAAGCCAGGCAAGGTTGCCCATTATCTCCACTGCTTTTTAAAATTGTAATGGAAGTTTTAACCATTGCAATTAGGGAAGAAAAGGTGATCCAGGGTGTCCATATCGAGTCAGATGAGATCAAACTTTCATCCTTCACAGATGACATGATAGTATATCTGGAAAAGACAAGGGATTCTACTACAAAACTCTTAGAAGTGATCAAACAATACAGCAACATCTCAGGTTATAAAATAAACACTCATAAATCTGTAGCCTTTATATATACCTACAATAGTCATGCTGAAAAAACAGTCAAGGACTCTATTCTGTTCACAGTAGTGCCAAAGAAGATGAAATATTTGGGAGTTTATGTAACAAAGGACATGAAAGATTGCTATTAAGAGAACTATGAAACTCTAAGAAAAGAAATAGCTGAACATGTCAACAAATGGAAAAACATACCATGCTCATGGCTGGGAAGAATCAACATTGTTAAAATGTCCATACTATCCAAAGCAATACACAATTTTAATACAATCCCTATTACAGCTCCACTGTCATACTTTAAAGATCTTGAAAAAATAATACTTTGTTTTATATGAATCAAAAAAACCCTGAAATAGCCAAGACATTACTCAGGAATAAAAACAAAACAGGAGTAACTACACTACCAGACCTCAGACTATACTATAAATTGATAGTGATCAAACAGTATGGTACTGGCACAAAAACAGAGAGGTAGATGTATGGAACAGAATAGAGAACCAAGAGATGAGCTCAGCTGCTTACTGTTATTTGATCTTTGACAAGCCAATGAAAAACGTTCAGTTGGGAAAAGATTCCCTATTTAACAAATAGTGCCGATGAACAGGCTGGTGACCTATAGAGGACTGAAACTTGACCCACACCTCTCACCATTAACTAAGATAGACTCTCACTGGATTAAAGATTTAAACTTAAGACATGAAACTATAAAAATTCTGCCTGTGGCTCAACAGGCTAAGGCGCCAGCCACATACACCTGAGCCAGCGGGTTCGAATCCAGCCCGGGCCCGCCAAATAACAATGACGGCTGCAACCAAAAAATGGCCAGGCATTGTGGCGGGTGCCTGTAGTCCCAGCTACTTGGGAGGCGGAGGCAGGAGACTTGCTTGAGCCCAGGAATTGGAGGTTGCTGTGAGCTGTGATGCCACAGTACTCTATCCAGGGTGACAGCTTGAGGCTCTGTCTCAAAAAAAAAAAATTCTAGAAGAAAGTGCAGGGAAAACTCTTGAAGAAATTGGTCTGAGTGAATATTTTATGAGGAGGATCCCCTGGGCAATTGAAGCAACATCAAACATACAATACCGAGACCTGATCAAACTAAAAAGCTTATGCACAGCCAAGAATACAGTAAGTAAAGCAAGCAGAGAGCCCTCAGAATGGGAGAAGATATTTGTAGGTTATATCTCCAACAAAGGTTTAATAACCAGAATCCCCAGAGAACTCAAATGTATTAGCAAGAAAAGGACAAGTGATCCCATCTCAGGGTGGGCAAGGGACTTGAAGTGAAACTTCTCTGAAGAACACAGGCACATGGTCTACAGACACATGAAAAAAATGCTCATCATCCTTAATCATAAGAGAAATGCAAATCAAAGCTACTTTGAGATACCATCTAACTCCAGTAAGATTAGCCCACATCACAAAATCCTAAAACCATAGATGTTGGCATGGATATGGAGAAAACTTCTACATTGCTGGTGGGAATGCAAACGAATACGCTTCTTTTGGAAAGATGTTTGGAGAATACTTAGAGACCTAAAAATAAACCTGCCATTTGATCCTACAATTCCTCTACTAGGTATATATCCAGAAGACCAAAAATTCACATTATAACAAAGATATATATACCAGAATGTTTATAGCAGCCCAATGCATAATTGCTAAGTCATGGAAGAAGACCAAGTGCCCATCAACCCATGAATGGATCAATAAATTGTGGTATATGTACACCCTGGAATATTATACAGCCTTAAAAAAAGATGGAGGCTTCATGTCTGACATGTTTACATGGATGGAGCTGGAATATATTCTTCTTAGCAAAGTATCTCAGGAATGGAAGAAAAATCCAATGTACTCAGTCTTACTATGAAACCAAATCATAGCCTATGAAGAAGGGGAAACAGGAGCAGGAGGAGAGGGGAGGGAGAGACTGGCTGGAGGGAAAGTAATTGGTGGGACCACACCTACGGTGCATCTTACAAGGGTACATGTGAAATGTACTAGGTATAGAATATAAATGTCCTAACACAGTAACTAAGAAAATACCATGAAGGGTATGTTAACCAGTTTGATGAAAACATTTCAAGTTGTATATAAAACCACCACATTGTACCCCATGATGGCATTCATGTACACAGCTATGATTTAAAATAAAAGAAAAAAAAAGAAATATGTTCATGTTGTTCACTTAATTTTGATGGGGTTATTTGTTTCATTCTTTGTTGTAGATTCTAGTTAATTAACCCTTTGTCAGATGTATAGTTTGTGAATATTTTCTACCATTCTGCACATTGTCTTTTTATTCTGTTGATTATTTTCTTTGATATATAGAAATTTTTTAGTTTAATTAAGTTCCATTTGTTTTTGTTATTGTTGTATTTGCATTTGGGGGCCTTAATAATAAATTCTTTGCCTAGGTCAATTTCCAGAATAGTTTTTCCTATGTTTTCTTCAGGATAATCTTTTAAAGAAATTTTGATGGAAATATATAGTTATGTGCTTAATAATAATGGTCAATTATTGCCTCATGATACTTACACTTCTAACTTTGAAACAAAACACCAAATATTAGAGTTGAAAATATAAAACTCTATGATAAAACACAGGAGAAAATCTTATTGACTATAGTTTGGCAAATATTTCTTAAATCTGACTCAAAGGCATGAAGTAGAAAAGAAAAGTCTCAATAATTTAGATTATATGACAATTAAAAAGTTTGATCTTGAAAAGAGACCATTAATTTAAAGCTAAGCTACTGGCAAAAAATTAAATCATATCTAATAAATATTTTTACCTAGAATATTTTGAAAACAATAAAACTCAAAATAATATGAAGACAGTCTAACAATATGAGTAAAACATTGAAATAGACACTTTGGCACAAACTATAAAAAGGTCAATAATTTAATAAAAAGATGCTCAAAATCCTTAGCCATATGGGAAATGCCAACTAAACCATAATTTTTATCCCTACACACTAACTAGAGTGGTAACAATTGTAAGGATTGACCACATCAAGTTAAGGGGAGGATGTGGAGGAACTATAATTTTTACATGCTGTTGGGGTAAATATTAAATGGTATAACACAATAACCTTGGAAATGTTTGGCAGTTTCTTAAAACACATAATGTACACTTATAATAAAATCTAGCCATTCCACTGTTAAGTATGTATTTAAGAGAAATGAAAGCATATGTCAACCTATAGACTTCTATATAAATTTCCATATATCCCAAAACTGTGAAGAAAACAAAATTTTTATAAACAGTAGAATTTATAAATTAAATAATATGTCCATAAATGGAATACCATTGTGCAATAAAAACCTAATATATTAACCCTCATATTAATCCAAAATAAATAAAAAATAAACTATTGATACATTTATTAACCTTAAATAATCATGTTTAGTAAAAGAAGCCATTCATCAAAGAACCCATACTGTATTACAGATTAAGTAATTTAATACATAGTGACAAAAAGCAAATCAGTGACCATCTAGGAACAGTGAATTACAGTGAAAGAAGGAATTATTACAAATAGGCATATACGGATATCTTCATGATTTTGAGTACATGTAATGGAACCTCCATTAGAATATCAGTATCTTTCTCTGTGGAAACCTTGCAGGCTAGGAGAGAATGTTGATGATATACTGAATGATATACTGAAGTGCTGAAAGAAAAAACAAAAACATAAACAAAAACAAACAAACAAAAAACTGATAGTCAAGAATACTATACCTAGCTAAGTTATCCTTTAGAAATCGAGAAATAAAATCTTTCACAGATAAGTAAAAGATAGGGAAACTCATCATAGCTAGAACTTCCTTATAAGTAATGCTCAAGGTAGTTCTTTAAGTAGAAACAAAAGGATAGTAATTACTATCATGAATATATATGAAAGTATACAACTCATTAAGGTAAGTATATAGTAAAATCCAGGATATTCAAAAACTGTAATGATGGCATGTAAATTATACATATTGCTAGTATTTGCTAAAAAGTGAAAGCATTCAAAGATACAGCTACAATAAGTTTTAAGGAACACACAATGTAAAAAGATGCACATTGTAATATCAAAAACTTAAATTGCGAAGGTGTAAGGTTAGAGACTAGGCAAGGTTGTCTAACCTGTCGCTCACATGTAGATGATTTGAGGATTGTTTTGCTTATTTGTGGTGTTGGATATCACAAATATGCACAAACCTTTTCTTTGGCTCATAGGCTTTCATTAGTGTCTGTGTGTTTATTTTGTGGTGCAAGGTAACTCTTATTCTTCTAATGTGTGGCAGAAAAGAAAAAAGACTGGATACTTGTGGACTCTAAAGTGTTTGCATGTGACAGAAATTGTTATTATCTTGAAATAGTAGATTATAAGTATACGATGTTTTATGTACACAAAACAAAACACTACAGCAAATAAACAAATGATAAAGAAAAAGAAATCAAGGCTTAGGAGTACAGAAAAGTATCAATCACAGAAGTAGACAACAAGAGAAGAAAGGAAAAAAGGATCTAGAAAACAATCAGAAAATAACAAAAGGCAGTAGTAAGTCCTTATCTATCAATAATAACCTAGGATGTAAAAGGATTTAACTGAGATCAAAGCATAGAGTGACTGAATTGATTAAAAAATCAAGATTCAACCAAGATCGGCCTACAAAAAATCTGCTTAAGCTTTAAGGATATACAGAGACTAAAAGTGAAAAAACTGGAAGGAAATATTCCATGCAAGCATGCCAGAAGAGGCCAAGATGACTTTACTCATACCTGATAAAGTAGACTTCACATCAAAAATTGTTGAAAGAGAACAAAAAGGTTATTATTTAATGATGAAAGGGTCAATTCATCAAGAGAAAATAATCATTGTGAATATACATGGATCCAACACAGAAACACCTAAAATATTATACATAAGATAATTACTAATGAATGTGAAAGGGAAATGGATAGCAATACAATAATATAATAATAGTAGTAATAATTAATATCCCACTTTTAGCAATGGATAACTCAAACAGACAGAATTTCCCTTTTGACCAAATGGACCTAACAAACATAAATAGTACTTCACATCCAATGGAAACAGAGTACACATTTTTCTCTAGTACACAGGGAACATTCTCCAGGGTAGAGGGTATAGTAGGCTATAAGACCAGTCTTAAGAAGACTGAAATCATATCTAATATTGCTTTACACAATGATGGCAAAACTAGAAATCAATAACAGGAGGAATCTTAGAAAATTTACAGATACGTGAAAATTAAACAACTTGCTCCTGAACAACCCATGGGATAATGAAGAAATTAAAAGGTAACTTAAAAAATATCTTGTGGTAAATGACAATGGAAATACAGCATACCAAAGCTACAGAATACAGCAAAAGCAGCTCTCAAAGGGTAATTGTAGCAAAAAACTCTTACGTTGAAAAAGAAGAGAGACCTCAAATAAATATTATAAAATTACATACTAAGGAACTAGAAATAAAAAATAAACCCAACATTAGCAGAAAGAAAGAAATTAAGTAAAAAAAAAGAAGAAGATAAACGAACAGAAATAAATAGAGAACAAGAACAACTACAACAAAACAATAGAAACAATAAAACTAAGGAGTTTGTTTTCAAAAATATGTATAATTTTTTTTCTTCTAGTAAATGTCTAGTAATGGGATTGTGGGAACAAATGGAAGGTCTATTTTGAGTTTTTTGAGGATTTTCCATACTTATTTCCAAAGTGACTGTATTAGTTTACAGTCCCACCAACAGTGTAAATGTGTTCTCTTCTCTACACATCCATGCCAGCATCTGCAGCTTTGGAATTTTGTGATATGGCCTGATGGCACACTTCCTGGGTGCAGGACACAACTACAATAGGAACTTTATCTAACAAATGCAACCATTGTAATTGCACCTTCATATTAATCTGAAACAATCTAATTGTTTGCACCTTCATATTAATCTGAAATTTTAAAAAGAGAAAAATATAAAAATTGACAAACCCTTAGCTATTCTATTTGAAAAGAGAGAAAACTTAAATAAATTAAAACAAATGAAAGTGAAGAAATTACAACAGATAACAGAAATAAAAAAAAATCATAAGGAAATATTACAAACAATTATATGACAACAAATTTAATAATCTAGAGGAAATGGATAAGTTCCTAGAAAAAGTACCGCTTACTAAGATTGGGTCAAGAAGAAATAGAAACCCTGAAAAGACCAATAACAAAGAGATTGTCAAGTATTGAACACAAATGTCTTAACACTGTGATTAAGTAAATGAGGTGAAAGCTATGTTAATTAGTAGGATGTAAGCACTCCAACTTATACAAATAATCAAAAAATTGAATCTCACAAAGGCATAAAAGTATTCGTGATCTATGTAATATGACTTAATTAAAAAAAGAGAGAGATTGAAAAGGCAATCAAAAACCTCTCAACCCTAATACATCTAGGACCAGAGGGCTTTATGTCTGAATGCTATGAAACATTCAAAAAGAATTAACATTAATTCTTCTAAAACACTTCCACACTAGAACTAGAGGGAACACATTTAAACACATATTTGTAGGCTAATATCACCTTATATGAAAGATAGATAAAGACACTACAAGAAAAGAACCTATAGACCAAAAACTCTGATGAATAATGTTGCAAAAATCCTCAATAAAATACTACCAAATTAAATCCAACAACACATCAAAAGATCATACATGTAGTGAACTGGCATGTAAGGTGAGTTTAACATACACAAATCAATCAATGTGATAAATAATATTAACCAAATAAAAGAAAAATACACATGATCATATCAGTTGATATGAAAGAAGCATTTGAAAAATTCTAACATCCTTTCTTGATAAAAGTCTCAACAGTTTAGATACACAAAGAAAGTTATTCAATGTAATAAAGGCTATTTATGAAAAACTCACTGCTAACATTATTCTTTAATGAGGAAAAACAGAAGGCTTTCCCAGTAAGATTAAGTACAGGCAAGAATGCCTACTCTCACCACTTCTGTCCAACATAGTACTGGAAGTACTAGCAAGAAGAATCAGAAAAGAAATAAAATCCACCCAAATCATGAAAGAAAAGAAGTAAATTTATATCTATTTGTAGATGATATGATCCTATATGGAACAAACCCCAAAGATTCAACCAGAAAAACTGTTAGATATAATAAATGAATTAAATAAAGTTACAAGATACAAGAATTAGTAGCATTTTAATACAAAAATTACAATCTAACTGAAAAAGACATTTTAAAATCACATTTATAACACATCCCCCCAAATAAAATGACTAGAAATAAATTTAACCAGGAAGGTTTTATTGAAAACAATAAAAATATTGATGAAAGAAATTGAAGAAGACAAAAATAAGTGGAAACACATCCTATTGCCATTTATCAGATGCATTAATATTGTTAATATGAATGACTACATGCCAAAAAATTTGAAAACCTAGAGAAGATGTGTAAATTACTGGACAATTACAACTTATAAAGACTGAACCATGAAAAAATGGAAAACCAGAACAGATCAATAACAAGTAATAAGAACAAAGAAGTATTAAAAAGTCTACAAAATGCCAAGGACCTTATAGTTTTATTGCTAAATTTTGCCAAACATTTAGAAAATATCTAATACTAATTCTACTCAGACCTCAAAAATTGATGCAGAGGGAATACTTTCAAACTCATTCTACGAGGTTAGCATTACCTTGGTAATGTAGACAAAGACACATCAAAAATAGAAAAATACAGGCCAATACCCAGGTGAACACAGATGCAAAAATTTTCAACAAAATATTACCAAATTTGATTCAAAAAAACATTAAAAAGATCATTCAATATGATCAAATGAGATTCATGTTAGAGATGCAAGGATGGTTCAGTATGTCCAAATCAATAAACGTGATACATCACATCAACAGATTAAAAATAAAAATCATACAATCATTTCAATAAATGCTAAAAAGCTTTTGATAAAATCAACTTCCCTTCATGATAAAAATTCTTAACAAATTTGTTATAAAAGTAACATACCTAAAAAAATAGTCTACATGAGACAATCCCACAGCTAATACACACTAACTGGGGAAAATTGAAAGCTTTTCCACTAATATCTGGAAAAAGACAAGGATGTCTATTTTCAGTACTTTTATTCAACATATTTCTGGAAGTCCTAGCCAGAGTGAATACATAAGATAAGAAAATAAAGGGTACCCAAGTTGGAAAATAAGAAGTCAAATTATTCTTGTTTGCAGATGATATGAATTTATATTTAGAAGAAATTAAGGACTGCACCAAAAAACTCTTAGAATGAATAATCAAATACAGTAAGTCACAGGATACAAAATTAATGTAAAAAAATCCAAAAAATACCTAGAAATAAATTTTTCCAAAGAAGTAGAAGATCTGAACAAGGAAAATTATCAAACCCTGATGCAAGAAATTGAAGAGGATACAAAAAATGGGAAGATATCTCATATTCATAGATCAGAAGAATTAATATTATTAAAATGTCCATACAACCCTAAGCTGTCTACAGATTCAATGCAACCCCTATCAAAATGCCAATGTTATTTTTCACAGAAATAGAATGAAAGAACACTATTTTTTTTTTTTGAGACAGAGTCTTACTCTGTCACCCTTGGTAGAGTGCTGTGGCGTCACAGCTCTCAGCAACCTCCAACTCCTGGGCTTAGGTGATTCTCTTGCCTTAGCCTCCTGAGTAGCTGGGACTACAGGCACCTGCCACAACGCCCAGTTATTATTTTTGTTGCAGTTTGGTTGGGGCTGGATTTGAACCCATCACCCTTGGCATATGGGGCCGGTCCCTTACCCACTGAGCTACAGGTGCTGCCCCATCAATACTAAAATTTATTTGGAACTACAAAATACCACGAACAGGAAAAGCAATCTTGAGCAAAAACAACAAAGCTGGAAGCCTCACACTATCTGATTTCAAATTACACTGTAAAGCTATAGTAACCCAAACACCATGACAACAACATAAACACATACATGTGAACCAATGGAAAAGATTAGAGAACTTTGAACTAAATCTGCATTTTCATCCAACTTAATTCAAGGAAAGCATCAAGAACATAAACTCAGGGGGGTCAAGATGGCCGACTAGAACCAGCTTCCCAAAGAGGCTCCCATACAGAAGGAGAGATAAAAGACAGAAGTTCCTCAAGAAAGCTGATAGTTAGGTCTGAGCTAGAGAAGAAGATTGAGGAATGCACATCACTGCTGCAGAGGCAAGCTGCAACTCCAAGGAAACAAATTATAGGTACATAAGCCATCACCAAGCAGACATGAGTCCCCTCCTCCATGAGAACAGCTCACAGTGAACTTTCTAGAAACAAGTGAGCAGAGTTCACATTTCTTTTTTATATCCCATGGGAGAGAGCTGCTAAAAATCAGATCTCTTTCCCCAGAGAGATCCCACTTGTGAACCTAGGTATTCTCCCACCTGGCATAGAACTGAATATATCTTATATTTGCAGTTCTGAACTCCCAGTGGACCGCTCCACTTCCACTCTGTGGTCTGGAAGCCTGTCCCCTGTGGAGTCCAGATTCTTGGGCAATTTCTTCAGGGGTACAGGCATGGCCTGGGCTGCTACATATCTGTGCTGAAATAGCTGCAAGGGCCAGCAAGTGAGGATTGCTGAGTGAGGGAGCCAACTGGGAGAGGGAAGAACGTGGCCCATGGCAGGACACAGCAGTGGCAACAGGACTCACACCCCGGGTCATATTTCCTATTTCTCTTGGCAAACAGAGGGAGCCAGGCCTCTACTCCAGGGGTAGCAACAGGTGGAACAGAACTGGGAGAAAAACGTAGGCTGCATGAATTGGGTGTATGCTTGTGGTGGTACCTGCCCAGGCAAGATGCAGCCGGGACTGAGACTAGAGTATGCATGCAGTGGCAGCACAGAGTCCCAGCTTTTGTTGACTCATAATACACTTGGCCCATTGTGAAGCATAGCCCAGACAGAGTTGCAAACACCACTAGAATACAAGTGGTGGCAGTGGCACCAACCTGGGTGGGGCTGGGATAGAGACACAGCCTCTCTGAGCCCTAATTTCACCCAGTCCACAACAGAGTTCAGGGGATACAGAGACACAAATGCCCTGAGAATACACTCTGGCAGTGGCACCAGCCTAGGGAGGGGCTGGGAAAGACACACCCTCTCCTTGCTCTTATTTCACCCAGTCCACCTCAGGGTTCAGCAGGGACAGAGACCGGGTGGTGGCACCAGCCCAGAGTGAGAAGCTGTTGAACACTGGAGGGAGCCAGGGAGCCAGACTTCAGACCCACGAGATTGCTCTGGTGGCAGATTATTCTACAGAGCAGGCATTGATCTCCTTTGTCTCAGGCAGACCCATATGTCTGTTGCTTCCTCCCACTGAAGGGAGCTAGGCTACTACCCTGGGGACTACCAGTGGCAGGTGAGGCTATGGAATAGGGTAGGGAAGGAGGCGCCAATTCCTCTGGCCTGACTCTTGGCCTGGGTGAACGTTTCTGTCCTCTTGACCACCAGAGAGAGCCAAACTCCAACATCTTGGGTTTCTGGGTCCAAGGTGCCTGTGGAACCCTAATGTCAGGTTGCTGGTCACCAATTGAACTCTCACAGTTGAGCTGTGTTTTGTATTACCTGGGACAATTGCTTTTGGAACTATAAACTTGGGCAGTCCACCTGGTGAACATTCAAGGTTGAACCAAGGTTGTGTTGAACTAGAAGGGACTGACTCCTCTTGTAATAGGTGCTGGGGAGGGGCGGGAGATCTCAGTTTCTTATATATCCCCCTAGCTGAGATTGTATCCTTATCTTGTGACTCAATAGGATGGGATAGTGGTTGGCTGAGTACAAGTCAGAACCAGCTAGCCCTGTCACAACAATTTGGTTCTCAGAGTCTCTAGCTACAGGTCCGAAAGGGACTTTTTGTAAAACTATAAGGAAAAAGCCACAGTCAGTAATCCCTGCTCTTTGGTAGGGGCTAGTTAAATACATTACTGGAACCCCTTATTCAATCACACCCTTCTAGTTTTTTTTTTATTATTATTAAATCCTAGCTGTGTACATTAATGCAGTCATGGGGTACAATGTGCTGGTTTTATATACAATTTGAAATATTTTCTTCAAATTGTTTAACTTAGCTTTCATGGCATTTTCTTACATATTGTGTTCAGACATTTATATTCTATATTTAGTAAGTTTCACCTGTACCCTTCTAAAATGCACCATAGGTATGGACCCATCAATACCCAAAGCATGGGAAGAAACCAGAGGAGGAACTCTGGCAACATGAATAATCAGAGCAAAGCAACTCCCCCAAGGAATGACAAAAGGGATACGTCAGAAGATGTCATTCATAAACAAATGGCTGTAATGTAAGAAATAGATTTCAGAATATGGATGGCAAATAAGATGAATACATTGGGGGAAAAGATGGATATTGAAATCCAAAAAGTTGTACAAAAGTTGTCTCAAGAATTAAATGAATTCAAAGACAAATTTACCAAGGATATGGACATAATGAGAAAGCAGATAGCAGAGCTCAGTGAAATGAAAAAAATTATTTGAGGAGCTCTGAAATTCAGTAGAATTCCTTAGGAAGAGAGTAGAGCAAACAGAAGAAAGGATTTCTGAAATTGCTTTTGTCTCCATTTTTTAAAAGCTGCATAGTATTCCATGGTATACATGCTTTTGAACACACCCATACATTCAAAGAGGCAGACAGATGGAGAGCAAAAACTGATCTTTCCCTGAGAGAGTTGTGGGACCACCCCAAAAGGTCAAAAATTCATCTTATATGAACTCCTGAAGAAGAGGATGGTCCTAAAAGCACAGATACTTTACTACAAAAGATTTTGGAGGAGAATTTCCCAAGCATTGCAAGGGATACTGAAATTTAGATAGCAGCAAACCCCAGCATGACTCAATCCAAATAAAGCATCTCCTAGGAACGTTGTAATTAACTTCACCAAAGTTAAAACGAAGGGGAATATTCTGCAAGCAGCAAGACATAAGAAAAGTCCGACATACAAAGGGAGAAATATCAGAATGACTGCTGACCTCTCAGCCGAAACTTTCCAAGCCAGAAGAAGTTGGTCCTTGACCTTTAATCTCCTAAAAAAAATTACTTCAAGCCCTGGAACCTATACCCAGTTAAACTAAGCTTCATCTATGAAAGAGAAATCAAATACTTTAATGACATACAGATGTTGATGAAACTTGTTATAACTAAACCAGCTGTCCAGTATATTCTAAGTTCCATCCTCCATAATGACCAGAAGAATGCTCCACGGACAAAGTAAACTCATCCAGAAATTTCTGAACAAAACCTAACTTCCACAGTAGGCTAAGGACTAAAATTATACACTAGACATTTGAAAAACACGACACCCAAAACACTATAATGCTTTTCCGTTCTCTTAATTAACGTGAATGGCTTGAATTGTCCTCTAAAGAGGCGTAGGTTGGCTGACTGAATACATAAACTCAGACCAGATAACTGTTTCATACAAGTATCTCACCTTACCTTAAAGGATAAAGATAGACTCAAGGTGAAGGGATGGACATCTGTAATTCAGGCCAATGGAAATCAGAAAAAAGCAGGTGTTGCGATTTTATTTGCAGGTACAATAGGCTTTAAACCAGTAATGGTAAGGAAAGATAATCATGGTCACTTCATATTTGTCAAGGGAAACACTCAAAGAGATTTCAATTACTAACATTTATGCACCCAACCAGAATGCCCCTCAATTTATAAAGGAGGCCCTAACAGACATGAAAAACTTGATATCTTCCAGCACTATAATAGTTTGAAATTTCAACACCCTTTGGCAGTGTTGGATAGATCCTCCAAGATTAAACTAAGTAAAGATATTTTGGACTCGAACCTGACCATAGAACAACTTGGCTTAACTGACATTTACAGAACATTTCATCCTAATAAAACTGAAAACACATTCTTCTCATCAGTCCATGGAACATCCTTCAAAATTGATCACATCTTAGGTCACAACTCTAACCTCAGCAAATTTAAAAGAAGAGACATTATTCCTTCTATCTTCTCAGACCATCACGGAATTAAAGTTTAACTCAATAACAACAGGAATCTTCAAACTCATACAAAGTCTTGGAAGCTAGATAACCTTATGCTGAATGATAGCTGTGTCATAGAAGATATTAAGAAGGAAATTACCAAATTTTTGTAATACTGAATAGGGGATACATGGGATACTGCAAAGGTGGTCCTAAGAGGGAAATTTATAACAGAAAGAGACAAAATCAACAACTTAATGGAACATCTCAACCAACTGGAAAAGGAAGAGAATTCCAACCCCAAACCCAGCAAAAGAAAAGAAATAACCAAATTAGAGCAGAATTAAATGAAATTGAAAACAAAAAAATTCTTCAAATGATCAATGAATCAAAAATTTGGTTTTTTGAAAAGATTAATGAAGTTGATAAACATTTGGCTAACCTAACCAGAAGCAGAAAAGTAAAATCCCTAATATCATGAATCAGAAACGATAAATGCAAAATAGCAACAGACACTTCAGAAATTAAAAAAATTCCTTAATGAATACTATAAAAACTTTATTAATAGAAATATGAAAATCTGAAGGAAATAGACCAACACCTGGAAACATGCCACCTTTCTAAACTCAACCAAAATAATTGGAAATGTTGAATAGACCTATATCAAGTACTAATATGGCATCAACTACACAAAATCCCAAAAAAGAAAAGTCCAGGACCAGATGGTTTCACTTCAGAATTCTGCCAAACCTTGAAAGAGGAACTAGTACCCATATTACATAAAGTTTTCCAATACATAGAAAAAGAAGGAAAACTCCTCAACACATTCTATGAAGTAAATATCACTCTGATCCTCAAACCAGGGAAAGACTCAATGGGGAAAGAAAACTACAGACAAATTTCTTTAATGAACATAGATGCAAAAATCTTTAATAAGATCCTAGCAAACATTATTCTTTTAATAAGAATCCAGCAACACCAAACCAATTACACACCATGATCAAGTTAGTTTTATCCCTGGGTCTCAAGGTTGGTTCAACATACATAAATCTATAAATATAATACATCACATAAACAAAACAAAAAACAAAGACCATATGATTCTCTCAATTGATGCAGAAAAATCTTTTGATAATAATCAGCATCCTTTCATGATCAGAACACTAAAGAAAATAGGTATAGAAGGGACACTTCTTAAAATGATAGAGGCCATCTATAACAGACCCACAGCCAATATCATATTGAATGGAGTAAAATTGAAAACATTTCTAATAACAACATGGTATTGGCACAAAAACAGAGAGGTAGATGTTTGGAACAGAATAGAGAACCAAGAGATGAATCCAGCTACTACATTACTTGATCTTTGACAAGTCAATTAAAAACATTCAATGGGAAAAAGACTCCCATTGAAGACTCCTTCAATTAAAAACATTCAATGGGAAAAAGACTCCTATTTAACAAATGGTGCTGGGTGAACTGGCTAGTTTCCTGTAGAGGACTGAAACTGGATCCAAAACTTTCACCATTAACTAAGATAGACTCTCACTGGATTAAAGATTTAAACTTAAGACATGAAACTATAAAAATTCTAGAAGAAAGTACAGGGAAAACTCTTGAAGGAATTGATGTGGGTGAATATTTTACGAGGAGGACTCCCCAGGCAATTGAAGCAGTATCAAAAATATACTCTGGGCCTGATCAAACTAAAAAGCTTCTGCACAGCCAAGAACATAGAAAGTATGGCAAGCAGACAGCCCTCAGAATGGAAGAAAATCGGTACAGGTTATGCCTCCGACAAAGGTTTAATCACCAGAATCCACAGAGAACTCAAATGTATTAGCAAAAAAAGAACAATTTTCTCATCTCCAGGTGGGAAAAGGACTTAAAGAGAAACTTCTCTAAAGAAGACAGGTGCACGGCCTACAGACACATGAAAAAATATTCATCGTTCTTAATCATCAGAGAAATGCAAATCAAAACTACTTTGAGATATCACCTAACTCCAGTAAGATTAGCCCCCCACATAACAAAATCCCCAAACCAGAGATGTTGGCGTGGATATAGAGAAAAGGGAACATTTCTACACTGCTGGGGGGAATGCATACTAATATGTTCCTTCTGGAAGGATGTTTGGAGAATACTTAGAGATCTAAAAATTGACCTGTCATTCAATCCTATAATTCCTTTACTAGGTATATACCCAGAAGACCAAAAATCACATTATAACAAAGACATCTGTACCAGAATGTTAATTGCAGCCCAATTCATAATTGCTAAGTCATGGAAGAAGCCCAAGTGCCCATCGACCCATGAATGGATTAATAAATTATGGTACATGTATACCATGGAATATTACACAGCCTTAAAGAAAGATGGAGACTTTACTTCTTTCATGTTTACATGGATGGAGTTGGAACATATTCTTCTTAGCAAAGTATCTCAAGAATGGAAGAAAAAGTATCCAATGTACTTAGTCCTGCCCTACTATGAAGCTAATTTATAGCTTTCATGTGAAGGCTATAACACAACTATAGCACAAGAATATGGGGAAAGGGGCAAGGGAGGGGAGAGGTTGGGTTGGAGGGAGGGTAATTGGTGGGGCCACACTTACAGTGCATCTTAGAATGGTACAGGTGAAACTTACTAAATGCAGAATACAAATCTCTTCATACAAAAGAAAATGCCATGAAGGCTATGTTAATCAGTTAGAGGAAAATAGTTCAGATTGTATATGAAACCAGTGCACTGTACCCCTTAATTGCACTAATGTACACAGCTATGATTTAATAATAATAAAAGAAAAAGAAAACATTTCCACTCACATCAGGAACCAGACAAGTTTGCCTATCATCTCCACTGCTATTTAACATTGTAGTGGAAGTCTTAGGCACCACAATCAGGTAAGAGAAAGCCATGAAGGGTATCGAAATTGGGTCAGAGGAGATCAAACTTTCACTCTTCACAGATGACATGATTTAATACCTGGAAAATTCCAGGGATTCAACTACAAAACTCTTAGAAGTGATCAAGGAATACAGCAGTGTCTCAGGACACACAATCAATGTTCACAAATCAGTAGCTTTTACATATGCCAATAATAGTCAAGCTGAAAAATCAGTCAAGAACTCTATTCTTTTCACAGTAGTGCCAAAGAAGATGAAATATTTGGGAATTTACCTAACAAAGGACATGAAAGATCTCTACAAAAAGAACTATGAAACTCTGAGAAAAGAAATAGCTGAAGATGTTAACAAATGGCAAAACATAACTCGGCACCTGTGGTTCAACTGGCTAAGGCACCAGCCAAGTATACCTGAGCTGGCGGGTTTGAATCCAGCCTGGGCCCGCCAAACAACAATGACGGCTGCAACCAAAAAATGGCCGGGCGTTGTGGCAGGCGCCTGTAGTCCCAGCTACTTGGGAGG
>CAUYON010166650.1:0-11401 GCA_963573935.1 Arctocebus calabarensis
TTTTTCCTGACAGTTATAGCTTGCTTTATGTTACTGGAAACCAATTTCAAGTGAAATTTTGAAACAAATAATTCAGCATTTCAAATTTGTTATTGTAGTTACCTCTATTGTCAATTAAAATAAGTTCCCATGGTTACAACATTATTGGCTTTAAAAACTTAATTTTCAGACAAAGGAAAAATGTTAACTTCTATATAGGGTGGGCATAAAATTCATGCGCAATTTAAAATACTTTCACAGACTCGGGCACTAGCCACATACACTTGAGCTGGCGGGTTCAAATCCAGCCTAGGCTGGCCAAACAACAATGATGGCTGCAACCAAAAAATAGCCAGGCATTGTGTTGGGCGCAGTAGTTCTAGATACTTGGGAGACGAGGCAGGAGAAACGCTTGAGCCCAGGAGTTGGAGGTTACTGTGAGCTGTGATGCCACAGCACTCTACCCAGGGCGACGGCTTGAGGCTCTGTCTAAAAAAAAAAAAAAAAACAGGCCAGGTGCGGTGGCTCATGCCTGTAATCCCAGCACTTAGGAGGCCGAGGTGGGTGGATTGCCTGAGCTCACAGGTTCGAGATCAGCCTGAGCCAGAGCGAAACCTTATCTCTAAATATAGCTGGGTTTTGTGGCAGGTGCCTCTCATGCCAGCTACTCGAGAGGCTGAGGCACGAGAATCGCTTAAGCCCAAGAGTTTGAGGTTGCTGTGAGCTGCAATGCTACAGTACTCTACTGAGGGATACAAAGTGAGACTCTGTCTCAAAAAGATAAAAATGTTTTAGCCTAGTAAATTGCACGTGAACTTTATATCAGCTCTGTATTTGAATTCTGGAAGTCATTACCAGAAACATTGACACTTGAGGATGACCCATTTTAGTGTTTTGTCACTAAACGGTTAAATTATGTGTAGGGATAATTAGAAGCCATGAAACAAAACTTAACCAGATTACCAAATGGAATATAAATTTTCTGCTATTACTTTTGTAAATAACTTGGATAATTCTTCAAAACTTGACAATTTACCCCCTAATTTGGTATTACAGGATGAAAAAGGAAGGATGGCATTAAGTTTCAGGGATAGTTTTGAATTTTATATGAAGAATTGCCTTGATCTCACTTGTAGATAGAATAACTTGGAGAAGAGAAAATTCAAATAAGAAAAATTTCAACTTTTATCTGTGGACACAGGCATTTGCATTTGAGTATGTTCTTATTAGAAATAAAGCATATACAGCAAATGACATTTTTTCACAGTAAAAAAAGGTGCCATTTAATATATAAATTTTCACAAAAAATTACCTTTACCTACCAGTCTTAAGTTTTTGAAATCATTCATAACTCCCAAAATAGGATTAGTTCATATGCTTTCCTTTTGACTATGTGGACAAATGTCTATGATAAATACTGGCTTTTCAAAATGTGTATTTGAATCTATGTCAAGTTTTGTAGGCAGCCTTCTAAAAATCTAGATGAAACTTGGGAAATTGTTTGTAAGGGTTTATTCCCTTCAGTTATCTTTATTCTCCCAAACTTTGCAAATAATTAAAAAATATTTATGATTGGTCTATGATCCTTTGACTTTATATACTACAATTTTCAGTGGGGGTACTCTTTGCCTCCAAATTACTTGGCATCTTTTTGCCTTAGTTGTATTTAATAAGGAGAAAAAGTCTCAATCTAAACTTTCCAGTAGTTAAAAGTTATTAAGCTTTATTCTTATACTATTTTTGAACTATTATTTTGAACACTGGCATTTAAAAGTGCTTAGAGTTCAGTTTATTTGGAACAATACTATAAATTTTAACAGGACCACCACATAGAGTGTGTATGAGTTATGCTGTGTGAATGGGCACCAAGCCAAGAGGATGATGCAGGTTATCTGCAGCAAGCAGTGTGCCTTGGCATTGAACCTACTAGAGTTAGTGTTTTCCCCTAATTTTTGCTAACATGCCTATGGGGTTGTGTTTACCCAGAGGGTGCTGTTTTTATTTTTGTTTTTTCATTCTCTAACAGCATGCCTTTTTAGTTTGGTTTCCAGACATGCTCACAAAAGGATACTTAATCTTTTATGCAGCAAGGTGTCTTTGAAAGTGGGATTCTTCAAAGATCCCTCAGTAGGGAAAATAGGAAACGCTTGGTTTGCTTGATAGAAAGTGACATACTTTGTCGAAAGTGGATAAATAACAAGTACAGGATAAGAAGAATTTGGTGATTATCAAAAGCAGTGAAGTTGAAAGGTGTTAGGGAAGAAAACAAAAGGCACCCTAATTAACTTTCAGCTAAGGGCAGCAGGTATTATCATATTCAAAGTTGGTGGCTCTGTTTTTCTAAGGGTAGCTAGAAACAGCAGCAGTGAAGACAATGTGATTTTGTGACTCAAAAATGAAAGGAACATTTCTTTCCAAGATGACAAACATGCAATTGTAGCAGAAAAGTTCATTTTACTACAAATCGCTATCATCTCTTAAGTGTTTTTGAAGCCAATGATTTTTTTGCATTCATCATTTAGTATTGTGTTTAATAAAATTTATGTAGCCATAAGTAGATGTTCTTAATTGTAATGTTTATAATTTGTAGAGAACCCAAATGAATGTGAAAGAGGAACAGAAAACAAAGGACTTTAGGTCTAAGACTTTTATCTAAAACCATTGAACCTGAACCTTTTATTCTGTAAATGTAAAATTACTACATGTTATCAGATGAGAATTTGAGGTATTTTTTAAGCACTTTGTTGCTAGGATGGATGTGTAGTTAATACTATTCTGCCATCTACAAGAAATATTAAAATAGTTGATAAATGTTATTTATTTAAATGTTAACCAGTTTCTATGAAATGTTTTGTGAGACCAAAGATTGTTTTATATTCCACTTTTCAATCAGAAATCATTCTGATGCTGTTTTATTAATAAGGTGAAATGTGAGAATGCTGGGCCTCTTCCTGTGGGAGATGGGAAGGTTTTAAAGCCTAATAGTGAATGTAAATTAAACATTCACTGGCCTACCTGTACTTAAGCCAAGAGTACATGAAATTGCCAAGTTAAAAGATGTGAAACAATGCCAGGCACAGAGTAGGTTGCTCAAGAGATAACTGGGCCCAAATTACCTTAGATAACAGCCACTACAGACTTCTGTGGCTCAAAGTCTGTGGTATAACAAATAGTACTGTACATAGCCATGTGCTATGATTACATTATTTGTCACAGTGGAATGGTCAGGTACACAAAAGGTCAGTTTAGCCTTTATTTAGCTGAATTACCTATAGGTAATGTTTAATGGTGTAACACAAAAAGCATGGCATCATGTTTCCACAAATTCCAACCAAGAAGTAATCCTTTCTGTGTAAAGAAGCAACATTATACCCATCCGTTCACCTGTGCCCACCAGCAGTTATGCACAACTTAGGTTGAAAAGCAGAACTTTGGCCCCTGCAAACAAGCTTTTTACCATTAATAAGCAGCATTAATTTTGTAGGCATTTGAGGGATGTATCCTTAAAAACCTATACCAAATAGGTATATATGTGTGAAGATGTGTATTATGTGTAGGAAGAATAAAGAAGCAAAAATAATTTGTCAGCAAAAAGTAATACTCTGCAAGAAAAAGGTATGCCAATTTTGAAAACTGTAGGAAAATAGCATGTAACAAAAAAGACTTGAATAAGAAGAAACTCTGAACTGGATTAAAACACAGATATACTCAGCCATACCAGATGAAGAATGTCTCAAGTCCTTCATGAGAAAAGTCATTATCGAAGTCTTTGTGTATTATTAGTGATGCTTATAAATAAATTGTGTTTACCAGAACTTCAGTTGCCCTCAATACTTATGCTAACTTCAAATCTCAAATGCTTTAGTAATCATTGGGAATAGGTAAGTAATATGTGTGTATTGTATAATACACATAGGCTTCTCTATTAATATATAAAATTTAAATTACATACTCTTAAAAATTTTTAATGATATATAAAGATATGCAGTGTTTTTAAAGTGTTCTACTCATACCTTTTTGCTCTCACCAACAATATGTTGTTTAAATATATTAAGAGCTGGGCATGATGGTAATCTCAGCACTTTGGGAACCCAAAATGGGAGGATCACTTGAGGCTGGGAGTTTGAGATCTGACCTGAGCAAAAGTGAGACCCCTCTCTATAAAAAAATAGAAAAATTAGCCCAGCATGGTGATACATGCTTCTAGTTCCAGCTCAGGAGGTTGAGGCAGGAAGATTGCTTGAGCTCAGGAGTTAGAGGTTGCAATGAGCTATGATGACACCAATGTGCTGTACACAGGGCAGCAGGGTGAGACTCTGAAAAAAAATTACCAAGAATGGTGGTGCATGCCTGTAAGCCTAGCTCTTTGGGAGGCTGAGGTGGGTGGATTGCTTGAGCTCAGGAGTTTGAGACCAGCCTGAACTAGAGTGAGACCCGTCTCCATAAATAGCCAGGCATTGTGGGCAACTGTAGTTTCCAGCTATTTGGGAGGCTGAAGCAAAAGGATCACTTAAACCCAAGAGTTTGAGGTTGCTGTGAGTTATGATGCCATGGCACTGTACCGAGGGTGACAAAGTAAGACTTTCTCAAAAAAAAAAAAAAACTCCAAGCTGATTCTACTTAGGCCATTCCAATCTATTATTCAGGCAGCCTCTTGTTAATTCAATATGAATAAAATCTGTTGATGGCATGATCTTGGTCCCACTCTCTTATCTCCTTTACTATAAAGTCAGTCCCCTTGTCTCAACAGAGTTCCATGCCATGCCAATGGAACCTTCTGTAGGTCCTCAAAAAGTGATGGTGTGGAAAATAAATCCCTCCAAACCAAACTCAGACCTGGCATGTTTATAACTGTACCCATTGTAAACGACTTAACACCACATGCCAAGTTGGCCTCCAAGAAGAACTGTATCATATCAGGAACTCAGTTTTGATCTTTGTTTCTGAAGGTTGGACATTTGGTAAGTGACAAACACTACATCAGCTTTGATAAATAGGAACCTATGCTATTCAGCCTATAAATAGCTTTTGTCCTGCCCACTAAGATCATTTTTTCATTTATGGCCACTGTGTGAACATCAGGTGGCATTAATATGTAGTAGGCAGAAATTCAACCTACTTCTTCCACATAAGGGGATGACCAAATACTCTACTTGAAACTCGACCCATTAGGAAGATACTCCCTTATGACTGGCTTTCAGTGCCACCACACTGGAGCCATGTGACAGTGCCCTCTGTTTTCATCTTGCACTCATAAAAGCAACCTATTTGTGAAGAAAGTTTGGGTTTTTCCTCCTTTTTCAGTAGGTCTCAAGAGATGGCCTGGCCAGTAGTACATTTGTAGGTGTGACCTGAGGGAGTGGCATTGATAAAACAGCAGCATGTTACATGGAGGCCTCAGCTGCCTGCTGATGCATCTTCCTTTAGTCCTCTGGTGTTGCTCTTGTCCATGTTCAATCCCAAGTACACCAATTTCATCTTAAAGTGGATTGTTTGCTGTAACTGCCCAGTGCTATGACTTGGTAGGTCATATAAAACTCCAGGTCATGATTGGAAGGTATGTCCACATGGTAGGATTTGCCCTGTGGTTGGATGCTCCATCTCATAAATCGTACAATAAAGTATTTTTGGTTTTTAGAAAGTTCATGACTGAGCGTGGTGGCTCATGCCTATAATCCTAGCACTCTGGGAGGTCAACACAGGTGGATTGCTTGAGCCCAGGAGTTCCAGACTAGCCTGAGCAAGAGTAAGACCCTATCTCCACTAAAAATGAAAAGCTGAAGCAGGAGGATCACTTGAGCCTAAGAATTTGAGGTTGTTGTGAGCTATGATCACTGCACTCTACCAAGGGGGACAAAGTGAGACTCTGTCTCAAAAAAGAATCCACAAAACCAAAAAAGGCACAGGCAGCACCCACCTGTGGCTCAAAGGAGCAGGGCACCGGCCATGTATGCTGGAGGTGATGGGTTCAAACCCAGTCCCGGCCACAAGCTGCAAAAAAAAAAAAAAAGGCACAACTCTCCACTAAATTTCCCCTAAAGATGGTCTGACCTTTATTCTAAAGTTCGCAGGTCTTGGGCTGTGATTCCTTTATTGAGGCCATGTGGAGTTCGCCATTCCACAGCATCTTTTCCTACCACTGAACCTCCAGAAAGCGTTCAAACCTGCCTCATCATGTGGCTACAGAGTCCTTTTCGAGCAAGGGCTCCACTCACAGCTGGAAGCCTTTTCTTCACTGGGTTGAAGCAGTATTCCCAGTTGGAGTTTACTGTCTCCAGAACCTGAGAGGCCTAACAGGCATTACACTTTATGTTTGGAGGGGTTAACATGCAATGATTTGTCCTTTACTTCGGATATGACGTCCTGGCATTCCCTGACTACTGATACTCTTAAAAATGTCACTGATGTAACAGGTTTCTGAACCTCTTACCCAATAAACGTGTCTTTCTTTTGTGACAGTCTTATTGTGTCACCCTCAGTAGAGTGCCATAGCATCACAGCTCACTGCAACCTCCAACTCTTGGGCTTAAGCCATTCTCTTGCCTCAGCCTCCCAAGTAGCTGGAACTACAGGAGCCCGCGACGGTGCCCAGCTATTTTTTGTTGCAGTTGTCATTGTTGTTTAGCAGGCCCGGGCCAGGCTCAAACCCGCCAACTTTGGGGTATGTAGCTGGCACGGTAACCACTGTGCTATGGGTGCCGAGCCTGAACATGCGTCTTATCAAAGTTCCTAATGTGCTAGCTACGACTTATTTGATTGCATAAATGTTATCAATATATTAAGGATTAATATGATATTCTCCATGGCATCCAGATGGTCCGAATCTCTTCAAAACAGTTCTGGAGTAAAACTATAAATGTATAATTGTAATCATTTCCCTGTGAATGCAGATTGTTTCTGATACTTTTTTTAATAGGGATGGAAAATTATGCATCTGCCTGGTGAATGGCTGCATATTATGTACCTGAGGCCATGTTAATGTACAATTGAAAATACACCCCATCCAGGTCCCCTACAGTGGCTCATACCGGTAATCTCAGTACTTTTGGAGACCAAGACCAGAGGAGTGCCTGAGGCCAGGAGTTTGAGAACAGACTGAGGAAAATAGCAAGACATGCTCTACAAAGAAAACAGAAAAATTAACCAGGCATATTGGCACACACCTGGAGCCCCAGATTCTTGGGAGGCTGAGGCAGGAGAAGCACTTGAGCCCCGGAGTTTGAGGTTGCTGTGAGCTGTGATGACACCACTGTACTCTAGCCCTGGCAATAACAGAGCCAGACTCTATCTACACTCACACCCACACACACACATCTGGCACTGAAACTGAAGTTGAGGCGACCAGTTATTGCAGTTTGTGGTGGTCTTCTGTCAGTTTTTATAACCCACATGAATATAATGGGAATCAACCATCCCTGTATCTTTTAGATCAGTGGTTCTCAACCTTCCTAATGCCGCGACCCCTTAATACAGTTCCTCATGTTGTGGTGACCCCCAACCATAAAATTATTTTTGTTGCTACTCATAACTAATTGTATTACTGTTATGAATCATAATGTAAATATGTGATATTACGGGACCCCTGTGAAAGGGTCATTCGACCCCCCAAAGGGTTGCAACCCACAGGTTGAGAACTGCTGTTTGAGATATTTAAAGACACTAATTTCCTCCATTTTCACCACCTCAACTATTCCCACCCCCAGGTTAAGATATTGTTGATTTACTATTTCAGCTGAGGGATAGAGGCAGTTTCAAAGTTTCCCACTGAGTCTTTTCCAATATAATAGTTTTTAGTCCTGTCTGCTAGGATCATAGTATGAGGAAGTGTATGAAGTACTATTTTTCTTCTGATAATACATTCAGGGATTAAGCAAATGACACAGATGACACTCTCTGAGCCAAACCTTAGCAAGATTCCATTTGTTACATGGCTCCCATATGGCCCCTGTCTATAAGAAGCTTTGGGACCCAGGTATCAATAGCAATTCAGACCCCAGGTCCAAGAAATACATGTGTATTCCCCTTTCCTCAGTGCACAGTTACCCAAATAACTAGGTAATAATTACCACAAGCAGTTGAAATGTGTTGTATGGTCTTTCTCTTGGGGACATGGCCTCTTCTCCAGTCAATGGTTTCAACATTAAAAAACTGACAAGACTAGAAACAGAACAAGAGTTTTTTTTTTTTTTTTGAGATAGAGCCTCAAGCTGTCACCCTTGGATAGAGTGCCTTGGCATCACAGCTCACAGCAACCTCCAATTCCTGGGCTCAAGCGAGTCTCCTGCCTCTGCCTCCCAAGAGGCTAGGACTACAGGCACCCGCCACAATGCCCGGCCATTTTTTGGTTGCAGCCGTCCTTGTTGTTTGGCGGGCCCGGGCTGGATTCAAACCCACCACCTCAGGTGTATGTGGCTGGCGCCTTAGCCCATTGAGCCACAGGCGCCGAGCCAGAACAAGAGATCTTGACTTTTTTAGTGGTGCAACTGCCTTTAGCCTCCTGAGGCTGATTTGTATTACTGGTACATATTGAGTGATTTTCTATCCATGTTGCTCTTAATGGTGCTGTGTTCCATTAACCAACTCCATTAACTCTCTGAGGATCAGGCCTCTCCTGCCTGCCTCTTCACGTTACCACTTACAATAATTATGTCCACCTGGCTTCTGACAGTTGAATGGCACCATCTGGCCTTTATTGTTTCAAGTTTTACCAACCCCACTGCTAGTAGTGAGCCAAGGTTAATAATGGTTTTACTTGCTACTGACCCTGGTACACAGAGGAGAGTCACTACTGTGTATTTTAGTCATATTGTTACCCTTCCTTTTAAGGCATTCTGTATAGCCTTGGTAGATGTGTATCACCAGCAGCTTCCCACGGAATATAATAACCTGATGGATGGGTTTTCTGATCTTAATGTAGTGTTTTATTCAAGTATCTCCACTACTCTTTCTCCACTATATACCATGGAAATTATAGCATTTTATTTCACTTGGCATGAATCATCAATTTTTATACCACCAGCAAGTTCATATCCTGGCCCTCTTGATTAAGCACCAAAAGAGACCATAGAGCCATATTCTGGGCCATAAAAGGAAGCTTAAACATTTTAAAAGAATAGAAATCATACAAAATATATTCTCAGACTACAATGGAATTAAACTAATAACAATAAACAGACATCTAAAAAGACCTTGGATATTTATAAAAAAAGACCTCAGATTTTTTTTTTTTTTTTTTTTTGAGACTGTCTCACTAGGTCACCCTTGGTAGAGTGCTGTGGTGTCACAGCTCACAGAAACCTCAAACTCTTGGGCTTAAGCAATTCTCTTGCCTTCGTCTCCCAAGTAGCTGAGACTACAGGTGCCTGCCACAATGCCTGGCTATTTTTTTGTTGTAGTTCTTATTGTTTAGCTGGCCTGGGCCAGGCTCAAACCTACCAGCCTCAGTGTATGTGGCCAGCACCCTACTCACTGAACTATGGGCGCTAAGCCAAGACCTCCGATTTTTATAAGTAAAATGATACACTTCTAAATAAAATGAGTCAAAGACATAGTCTCAAGAAAAATTAAAACTATTTTGGAGTACATGGAAATTAAAATACATACTAAAATTTGTGAGCCCAGGTGTGGTGGCTCACACCTACAATCCTAGCACTTTGGAAGGCTGAGGTAGGAGGATTGCCTGAGGCCAGGAGTTTTTTGAGTTCACCCTGTAGTGAGAAGTCATTACAAAAAATTATTTTTAAAAATTAGCCAAGTGTGGTGGTACGTGCCCGTATTCCCAGCTACCTGACCTCAGGAGAGTGAGGTTGCAGTGAGCTATGACAATGCCACTGCACTCTTGCCTGGGCGACAGAGCAAGACCATGTCTTAAAACAAAAAAAAGTAAGATTCAGCTACAGCAAATTTGAAAAAAATTTAAAATATTATATGCTTACATGAGAAAAGAGGAAAGATTTACACCTAAGATTCAGGTGTTTGCCTGGACATAAGTTTTATTTTTTTTTTTTTTTTTGAGACAGTCTTACTATGTCACCCTGGGTAAAGTTCTGTGGCGTCACAGCTCACAGCAACCTCAAACTCTTGGGCTTAGGTGATTCTCTTGCCTCAGCCTCCCAAGTAGCTGGGACTACAGGCGCCTTGCCTCAGCCTCCCAAGTAGCTGGGACTACAGGCGCCTTGTAGGCTCCTGCAAGCCTTGAACTCCTGGACTTTTTTACTTGTCAACATATAGTAGCTTGGACTATAGGTGTATGCCACCGTGGATTAATTTTTTTTTTGAGACAAAATCTTACTTTGTTACTCCCAGCAGAGTACCATGGCATCATAGCTAATAGCAACCTCAAACTCCTGGCCTCAAGCAATCCTCCCACCTGAGCCTCCCAAATACTGGGATTACAGGTGTGAGCCATGTGCCCAGGAGAAGTTTTAAATTTTAATGAAGTTAGGCTTAGCAGTTTTTTTTCTCATGGATTCTACTCATATCTAAAAGGTCAACACCAAACCCAAGGCCACATGGATTTTCTTCTATACTACCCGTGTATCTTCTGGGAATTTTATAGTTTTATATTTTACACTTAGGTCCATGCTCCATCTTGAGTTATTTTTGTGTAAAGTAAAGGTGTAAAGTCCAATATTGATGAGCTAGATTAATGTTTTTATATGTGGATGTCCACTTGTTCCAGCACCCTTTGCTGAAAAGGCTATCTTTTCTTACAATCTTGAATAGGAGAGTATGAGTGGACATCCTTGCCTTGTTTCTGATCTTAGCAGAAAAATCATCTAGCCTCTCACTATTAAATGTGGTGTTAGCTTTAGGCTTTTTGTAAATGTTCTTTTTCTTTTCTTTTTTTGCAGTTTTGCCCGGGACTGGGATTGAACACACCACCTCCGGTATATGGGGCTGGGGCCCTACTCCTTTGAGCCACAGGTGCCGCCCTAGATGTTCTTTTTCAAGTGGAAGTTCCTCTCTATTTCTAGTTTGCTGAGAGTTCTTATCATAAATAGCTGTTGGGGCTGGCGCCTGTGGCTCAACGGGCTAAGGCGCCAGCCACGTACACCTGAGCTGGCAGGTTCGAATCCAGCCCGGGCCCACCAAACAACAATGATGGCTGCAACCAAAAAATGGCCGGGCGTTGTGGCGGGCGCCTGTAGTCCCAGCTACTTGGGAGGCAGAGGCAGGAGACTCACTTGAGCCCAGGAATTGGAGGTTTCTGTGAGCTGTGATGCCATAGCACTCTGTCCAGGGTGACAGCTTGAGGCTCTGTCTCAAAAAAAAAATAAATAAATAAATAAATAAATAGCTGTTGGATTTTGTCAAATGCTTTCTCTCCATCTACTAATATGATCATATTATTTTTCTTTTTTAGCCTGTTGATGTGATGGATTACATTAATAAATTTTTAAATATTAAATCAGCTTTACAA
>CAUYON010166658.1:0-34841 GCA_963573935.1 Arctocebus calabarensis
CGGAGGCAAGAGACTCGCTTGAGCCCAGGAATTGGAGGTTGCTGTGAGCTGTGATGCCATAGCACTCTATCCAGGGTGACAGCTTGAGGCTCTGTCTCAAAAAAAAAAAAAAAAAAAATAATTTAAGCTAACATATAAGGAAACAAATAAAAGAAAATTATAATACAGGCTCAGTGCCTGTGGCTCAACAGGCTAAGGCGCCAGCCATGTACAACTGAGCTGGCGGGTTCGAATCCAGCCCGGGCCCACCAAACAACAATGACGGCTGCAACCAAAAAATGGCTGAGCATTGTGGCGGGCGCCTGTAGTCCCAGGTACTTGGGAGGCGGAGGCAAGAGACTCGCTTGAGCCCAGGAATTGGAGGTTGCTGTGAGCTGTGATGCCATAGCACTCTATCCAGGGTGACAGCTTGAGGCTCTGTCTCAAAAAAAAAAAAAACAAAAAGAATTTCAGCTAACATATAAGGAATCACAGAATAGAAAATTACCATTTCATAGCTCCCATTTAAACACTTGAGACAGGGCTCGGCGTCTGTGGCTCAACAGGCTAAGGCACCAGCCACAAACACCTGAGCTGGTGGGTTCGAATCCAGCCCAGGCTGACCAAACAACAATGGTGGCTGCAATCAAAAAATGGCCAGGCGTTGTGGCGGGTGCCTGTAGTCCCAGCTACTTGGGAGGCAGAGGCAGGATACTCTTTTTTTTTTTTTTTTAATTTTTTTTTTTTGTGGAGACAGAGTCTCACTTTATCACCCTTGGTAGAGTGCTGTGGAGTCACAGCTCACAGCAACCTCCAGCTCTTGGGCTTAAGCGATTCTCTTGCCTCAGCCTCCCAAGAAGCTGGGACTACAGGCGCCCGCCACAGTGCCCGGCTAATTTTTGATGCAGTTTGGCTGGGGCCGGGTTTGAATCCGCAGCCCTCGGTATATGGGGCCGGTGCCCTACTTGTTGAGCCACAGGCACCACCCAGGATACTCTCTTGAGCTCAGGAACTAGAGGTTGTTGTGAGCTGTGATGCCACAGCACTCTATCCAGGGTGACAGCTTGAGGCCCTGTCTCAAAAAAAACAAAAAGAAAAACAAAACACTTGAGGCAGGATCATCAAAGATGCTAAAACCCTTAGGTGAAAAGTTGATGTGAAACTGGATATTTTCGTGGTGCTAAAGAATCACCCCATATAAATAACCAAAATGTCCCTTAACTGGTAAATGGATAAACAAACATGTGTCTACATGATGGAGTGCTGCTCACTGAAAATGGAATGAACTAGCAAGCATGGATCTCATGGATGAATTGCAAATGTGTTACGTTGAGAGAAAGAAACCACAATCAAAAGGCTGTGTATCCAGTCTGAGTAAGATAGAGACCCTATCTCTACTAAAAATAAAAAAATCAGCTGGATGTTGTGGGGGTGTGTAGTCCCAGCTACTGAGGAGACTGAGGCAGGAGGATCGCTTAAGCCCAGGAATTTGAGATTGCTGTGAGCTAGGCTCATGCCACAGCACTCTAGCCTGGGTGACAGAAGGAGACTGTTTCACAACGAAACAAAACAAAAAGTATGATGGGAGTGGAGGATATTGAGTACAAAGGTACAAGGGCAAATATCGGGAGATAATAAAATGTAGTTTTTCTCTCTCAGTATTGTGGTAAGAACACTTAACATGAGATCTATTCCTCTTAGCAAATGTTTAAATGTACAGGCTCGGTGCCTGTGGCTCAACGGGCTAAGGCACCAGCCACGTACACCTGAGCTGGCGGGTTCGAATCCAGTCCAGGCCCACCAAACAACAATGACGGCTGCAACCAAAAAATGGCGGGCGTTGTGGCGGGCGACTCGCTTGAGCCCAGGAATTGGAGGTTGCTGTGAGCTGTGATGCCACAGCACTCTATCCAGGGTGACAGCTTGAGGATATGTCTCAAAAAAAAAAAAAAAAAGTACAATACAGTGTTGTTAACAACAGGTAGAACAGTGTACCACAGATGTGCAGAACTTACTCATCTTGCATAACTAAACGTTCTATCTGTTGGATATGAACTGCCTGTTTCCTCTTCTCCCCTCCCCCACCATGGCTCCTGGCAACCACCATTTTATTGGCTGTGTCTATGTGTTTGCCTATTTCAGATATCTCATATTAGTGGAACTGTGCTGCATTTGTCTTTCTGTGACTGACTTACTTCATTTAGCATAGTGTCCTCAAAGTTATCCATGTTGTTGCATGTGACAGGATTTCCTTTTAATATGGCTTAATAACATTCCATTGTATACTACTTCCCCCCCCCCCCTTTTTTTTCTGAGACAAAGTCTCAGTTGCCCTGGGGTTGAGCACCGTGATATCATAGCTCACAGCAACCTTAAACTCTTGGACTCAAGCGATCTGCTTGCCTCAGCCTCCCAAATAGCTGAGGCTACAGGCACCTGCCACCATGCTTGGCTAGTTTTTCTATTTTTAGTAGAGATGGGCTCTTGCTCTTGCTTAAGCTGATCTCAAACTCCTGATCTCAGGCAGTCCACCACCTCAGCCTCCTAGAGTGCTAGGATTGCAGCCACCATGCCCAGCTGCATACTACACTTTTTAAAAATCCATTTATCTGTTGATGGATGTGTAGGTTGATTCTACAGCTTGACTATTGTGAATAATGTTGCAATGTGTATTATGTCTTGATTGTGGCTGAGTTACATGACTATATGTATTTGTCACTCTAAAAAGGTGAATTTTAGGCTTGGCGCCTGTGGCTCAGCGGGCTAAGGCGCCAGCCATGTACACCTGAGCTGGCGGGTTCAAATCCAGCCTGGGCCTGCCACACAACAATGACAGCTGCAACTAAAAAATGGCCGAGTGCTTTGGTGGGCGCCTTTAGTCCCAGCTACTTGGAAGGCAGAGGGAGGAGACTCGCTTGAGCCCAGGAATTGGAGGTTGCTGTGAGCTGTGATGCCATAGCACTCTATCCAGGATGACAGCTTGAGGCTCTGTCTCAAAAAAAAAAAAAAAAAGTGACTTTTACTACATGTATATGATACTTATTTAAACAAAAAGAGAACAGCAAAACAAAGAAATTACTCCTATAGATTATTTACTGGTCACAAGATATGAAACATACCTTTTACGATGGCAGAGGCCTGGCTTGGCTCCTGTAGCTCAAGCAGCTAGGGTGCCAGCCACATACACCAGAGCTGGCGGGTTTGAATTCAGCCCAGGCCTACCAAACAACTACAACCAAAAAATAGCCAGGCGTTGTGGGGGTGCCTGTTGGGCGTTGTGGTCCCAGCTACTTGGGAGGCTGAGGCAAGAGAATCGCTTAAGCCCAGGAGTTGGAAGTTGCTGTAAGCTGTGAGGCCACAGAACTCTATCCAGGGTGACAGCTTAAGGCTCTGTCTCAAAAAAAAAGAAAAAAAAAGGAAACAGCTATATAGCCTTGCGTTGTGGCGGGTGCCTGAGGCAAGAGAATAGCCTAAGCCCAGGAGTTGGAGGTTGCTGTGAGCTGTGTGACGCCACAGTACTCTAACGGAGGGTGATAAAGAGAGACTGTCTCTAAAAAAAAAAAAAAAAAAAAAAAAGAAAGAAAGAAAACAGCTATAACGACAATTTAGAGATATTTGGGAAATTTGTGGACTAGCTATTAGATGATATTAAGAATTTATCGTTAACTTCATCAGGTGTCATAAGTTGGCTTTGTAGGAAATTGGGTTTTATTTTTACTTACTTACTTGTTTTTTTTTTTTTTTTTTTTATAGAAAGAGTCACAATTTGTCACCATTGGTAGTGTGGTGTGAATTCACAGCTCACAGCAACCACCAGCTTCTGAGCTTAGGTGATTCTCTTGCCTCAGCCTCCCAAGTAGTTGAGACTACAGGCGCCTGCCACAACACCCGGCTATTTTTTGATGCAGTTTGGCCGGGGCTGGGTTTGAACCCACCACCCTTGGTATATGGGGCCGGCACCCCACTCGCTGAGCCACAGGCGTCGCCCTATATACTTGTTTTTTAGAGACAGGGTTTCACTCTGTTGCCCAGGCAGGAGGGCAGTGGTAGCATCATAGCCCACGGCAGCCTTGAACTCATGGGCTCAAGTGATTCTCCCACCTCACTATCCCCAAGTGCTGGGATTACAGGCATGAGCGACTGCACCTGTCCTGGAAATTGGGTAGTAGAAATGCATGCTAACGTATTGGGATTGAAGCGTCATGATTTTTCTATTTTCTTTAAAATACTTCTGCTAAAATAAATGACTACATAGAAGCAGGGAGGAACAGAAGTAGTGTGAAGGAGGGGAGAAAGGTAGCTGTGGCTCAGGCTCACAATTAGAATAACATGCAAACTCCTGACATGCCCTACCTGGGAAGTGTTTGCCTCTCAGGCCTTACCTCTTAACACTGCCTCCACTACACAGGACATTTTCAAGTTTGCTCTGTGCACCAATTTCTCTCTCCTTCTCTTCCCACCTCCTTGACTGGGGGGCCTTTGCACTAGCCGGCTTATTTATTGCCTTGTCCCTGCTTTTTGCAGGCTAGCTCCTGACTTCTGAGGCTGAAGGTCATTGCAGAGACACTCTTCCCCCACAGAGCTGTCTGAAATGGATCCTACTTCTCAGCTGCTGTTTTTTTTCTTTTTTAGGTTGGTCGCACTTGCCACTTGCAGGTATTGGTGGTGTTTATGTTTAGGTGCTATGTCTGTGTGTTGATGATTAAGGTCACCACCGGGTCCCCAGGGCCTATGTTTATCGAGCACCTGCACAAGCTCTGTGCACAGCTGCAGGCTCCACTACACTGAACACTGCTGCAGTTTCCGGCAGGGGATGCCGACCCAGCCCCCCGACTAGCTGAGTGACTGCCTCCAACCACAGACAGCTGTGAACCGCAGCCTCAGATGACCCAGATTCCGAGAGACGGTCAATAGGAAGCCAAATTCCTCTGTCACCTTCCAGCCAGGTGATTGCTCCCAAAGCCTGCCCATCACGTAGCCCCCTCAGCTCGGGTTCTCCATCCCAACACCATCTGCCGCCTCCCTGAGAAACTACAATTCCCAGCAGGCGCGGGAGGACAACCCAGCTTCCAGCGCGCTCTTAGGCACGCCAGCCCCTGGCATTAACACTTTAGTTCCTGCAGCTCGGCAGCGAGCAGGTACCGCGGGGCGGAGGTGGGGAGATGCGGGCGGGCGCGGCGGGCTGATGAGGGTGGGATCTGGGGGGTCCTGAGAGGAAGGGATCCGGGGTTAACCGAGAAAGAGCCGCAGTTGTGGAGAGGTGGAGAGGGCGGGCCATAGAGCGCTGCCTCACAAAACTAGGAATCTGGACGTTCGCCTTTTTCCGCAAAACGAATCTTTTCCGGACCCACCTGGCCCAGGTGGCGCTGAGCGGGTGAAGGGCGAGGTAAAGGCGTCAGTGAAGACCACCCCCCTCGCCGCCCCGACACGCATCTTCGCCTCCAATCCCGAAACGTCAGGGAGCAGAGGAAAGTGGCAAAGGAAGAAGGTGAGGACGTTGAGTTCGTTTCTTTGGGGAGCGCCTTCCGTTACCTATTCCCCAGACCACGGCTCAGAGCTCGGGGAGCCCGTCCTGGCGCCCTGCCCCGCCCGCCGCTGAGCTGGGGAAGCCGGCGCCCGCGCTATCGTGGCATTCCTCCGCCTCGTCCTGGCTCCGGCCCTGACCCAGCGCGGCCGCTCCTTGGCCAGCGGGGCGGGTGGTGGCAGGCCTCATTCCTTCGGTCTGAGCGGTGGGGTGATGAGCGAGCAGAGCTCACACCTGGCTGGGAGCGTGGGAAGGGGCATCCTCAGACAGCAAGAGCCTTTCAGATTGTGGGAGGGCACAGGGGAGAGGGTAAGGGCAAGTGAGTCTGGCTGCCTGGGCTCAGCAAGGGTGTGGACTGTACTCTAAAAGCACCCGTGGGCTCGCTGCCTGTAGCTCAGCGGCTATGGCGCCAGCCACATACACCGGAGGTGGTGGGTTCCAACCCCTCCCGGGCCTGCCAAACAATAACTGCAACCAAAAAAATAACCATGCGTTGTGGCGGGCACCTATATTACCAGCTACTTGGGAGGCTGAGGCAAGAGAATCACTTAAGCCCAAGACTTTGAGGTTGCTGTGAGCTGCGATGCCATGGTACTCTACCAGGCAATACAGTGAAACTCTGTCTCAAAATAAGTAAATAAATAAATAAAATAAAAGCACCCCTGCTAGACCTTGGACGGAGGTGTTAATGAGTTAAGGCAGAGGCCTGCTGCCCCCAACCAGTGCTCCTAGCACTTTACCAGCACTTGGGTGTGTATGTGTGTGTGTGGGAAGGGGAGGGGGAGTGGTAGAGGTGTGAGTGACAGTGACCAGGCCAGCCCTTTCCTGCCAGTCCAGCTGGGAACATTCCCTGTGATCCTCAGCTCTGCTTTGTAAAATGCAGGTGATGAGCATCGGCTCAACCTGCTGTCTCCCCCACAGGACCCTGCCACACTTCCCACAGAATGCCGGAGGGCCCTGAGCTGCACCTGGCCAGCCACTTTGTGAATGAGGCATGCAGAGGGCTGGTATTCGGAGGATGTGTGGAGAAGTCTCCCATCAGCCGCAACCCCGAAGTGCCCTTTGAGAGCACGGCCTACTGTATCTCAGCTTTGGCACGTGGCAAGGAGCTGCGCCTGACACTGAGTCCTCTGCCTGGGGCACAGCCCCTGCAGGAGCCACTGGCCCTTGTCTTCCGCTTTGGCATGTCTGGCTCCTTCCAGTTGGTGCCCAGAGATAAGCTGCCACCCCATGCTCATCTGCGCTTTTACACAGCTCCACCTGGACCCCAGCTTGCCCTGTGTTTTGTGGACATCCGCCGCTTTGGCCACTGGGACCTTGGGGGCAAGTGGCAGCCAGGCCGGGGACCCTGTGTTTTGCTGGAATATGAGCAGTTCAGGTAGGCCCAGCACCAGGTTGGATGAACACAGGCCTGGCTCTGTTAGTGCCTTGTTGGCCAACGGTGAATCCCAGCCTCCTCTGGGCCTGTCTCCTCATCTGTAGACCAAGACACTGTCTTTGCCTTGGATCAGCTCCTTGAACCAACAGACATGGAAATTCAAAATTGATGTGGGAAGAGAGACGAGGAGCCCAGAGGAGGCTGGATGGACAATGCCCTGAGGACTTATAGCTTGTTAGTGTCAAGGATGATGTCAGGACCCAGAATCCCACATGGCCTCTTGGTACCCCCAGGAGACTAAGATAAGATGGAAGGGCCTCAATAACACACTAAGAAGTAAGGTTGGGCTGGCTCAGTGGCTCACATCTATAATCCTAGCACTGTGGGAGGCTGAGGTGGGAAGATCACTTGAGGGCAGGAGTTTGAGACCAGCCTGAGCAAGAGTGAGACCCTGTCTCTACTAAATAGAAAACTTAGCTAGGTGCAGTGGCATGTGCCTGTAGTCCCAGCTACACTGGGAGGCTGAGGCAGAATTGCATGAGCCCAGGAGTTTGCTGTGCTGTGAGCTATGACACCACTATACTATAACCTGAGCAACAGAGCAAGACCCTGACTCCAAAAAAAAAAAAAAAGCCTGAGCAGGAATTGTTTCAAGGAGTGCAGAGGGAACTGCCTAAGACCTGGTTTTTGGTGGGCTTGCATGTACTGCCTGCCCACTGGTCTGTGTCCTGTGGTCTCCTCTGTGACTGTTTCCTGTCTGCAGGAGTGGTATAACAGCCCCATCTGGGATGTGACACGGGTCACCTAAGATCTAGGGTAATACCAACTTCCTTTCCTCTGTAGAGGAAATATGTATGAGTCTATGCTTTGTGCCAGGCCTTGTTCTAGGTGCTGGGGGTACAGCAGTGAGCACAGAACCGATGCTTGGACAAGTGGGGTGGGGGAAGCAGAGAAACAGACAAGATGAATTCAAATGGACACATGCCTGAGGAAAAGTCCAACAGGCAAAGAAGGTGAAGGTAGAGAGTTACTTTTGGGTAGGGGAGCAGAGGGCAAATTAGAATGGCCACTCTTAGGGAGATGACATTTGAGCTGAGACCTGACTGATGAGAAGTGGCCAGCTAGGCAGAGCTGTAGGGGAAGAGTCATAGACACAGGCCTGGAGTGGACTCAGTGAGTTCTTACTTCCTAGGGGACACTGTACCTTCATTTAACCCCTGGAGGCCTGGTTGCCTGTGGGATGGGTCAGAGATCTGACACCACAGAACAGTTGATTCCTGACCTCAGGCCTAAACCCCAAGTGCATCCCCATGGAAATGTCTGTCCATGTTCTTGGATTTTTCTCACTTCACCTTTCCTAGGGAGTCAGGCGAAGCCTACCTCTGACAGCTGACTCTGAAGAGCACTTTGGCTATTTTCTTACTCCTGCAGCTGGGGGCCTGTGGTGGTCTATACCTCTCAGGGACTAGAGCACCACCCAGGCTGCCCTTCCACTTGTATCTTTACTCCAGAAACTCTGGCTTCTGGTCCCTTCGTCAACTCTCTTCATGTCCAGCACTGAGTCAGTCTTATCACGACCCTGTTCCACAAAGAAACAAGATGCATTTCCTCTTCATGGTGGTGAGGAGAGACCCATGACCCTTGGAAGTGGGGTAGGGGTTGCTGGGACACTCACTAGCCAGGACTCACCCCTATACACCTGCTGCACAGAGCCAATCTTCGGGGTATTGAGAAGAGTGGAACCCACCAATGTTAAATCTACACGTGTACCAGAGCTAGTGGCTCATGCCTGTAATCCTAGCACTCTGTGAGGCTGAGGGAGGAGGATGGCTTGCACTCCGGAGTTTGAGTCCAGCCTGAGCAAGATCCAGACCCTGTCTCTACTAAAAATAGAAAAATTAGCAGGGCAAGGTTGCGGGCACTGTAGTCCCAGCTACTTGGGAGGCTGAGGTAGGAGGATTGCTTAAGCCAGGAATTTGAGGTTGGAGTAAGCTGTGATCATGCCATGGCACTCCAGCCCCAGCAACAGAATAGGACCCTATCTCACAAAAAAAAGAAAAAATCCAGGCAGTGCCCGTGACTCATAGTAGGGTGCCGGCCCCATATACTGAAGGTGGTGGGTTCAAACCCGGCCTCAGCCAAACTGCAAAACAGAAAAATAGCCGGGCGTTGTAGTGGGCACCTGTAGTCTCAGCTACTCAGGAAGCTGAGGCAAGAGAATCGCCTAAGCCTAGGAGTTGGAGGTTGCTGTGAGCTGTGTGACGTGAGACTCTATCTCTACAAAAAACCCCCCCCCAAAAAACCAAAGAAAAAATCCACATGTGGTTTCTAACCCACTCTGAATCCTAGACAGGGAGTTCCAGACTACAGACACATCTGAGGTCCTGTGATCACCTTGTTCTCAAAAGTGTCCTCAGGAGTCTCTGAGGCACTTTGGTAATAAACACACAACCATATATACAGACTCAGGTGTTCCTTTGAATACATTTGCTTTTCATCAGTATTTTTCACCTTTCTCAATGAATTTAAATCCTGTATCATTCCCATTTAACAGATAAGAAAACTGAGGCAAACAAAGAGGGAGATGGGACTTGCAGTTTCCTTCCCCTTGTACCCAGAAACAAGTTCTCTCAGCCCTTTTACCCCATTCCATGGAGGGTGAGGGTGAGGATAGCCCCAGGCACCCACACTGTGTTCCTCCAGAGAAAATGTGCTACGAAACCTAGCGGACAAGGCCTTTGACCGGCCCATCTGCGAGGCCCTCCTGGACCAGAGGTTCTTCAATGGCATTGGCAACTATCTGCGAGCAGAGATCCTGTTCCGGTCAGCGGGCAGGTGGTGGGAATGGGGGCAAGGGTGAGCCAGGTATGCCCACCTTCCCCATTGATTAGTAAGACTCCCTGTCCCCACTGCTCCCCAGGCTGAGGATTCCCCCCTTTGAGAAGGCCCGTACAGTTCTGGAGGCCCTGCAGCAGCACAGGCCGGTGAGGAGACAGATGGCATACATGTGTGGGCACACTGGTGTTGACAAGGGCTGGCAAGGGGTTGGGTTGAGTAAGGTGTTTCCAGCTTAACAATGGGGGGTGAGGGGAGGACAAAGAGCCTAAGGTACCACATAGCTCAAGGGGGAGATCTGCTGCCTTCTGAGTGGCACTGCTCCTTGCTGATAACCAGGTCCTGCCCTTGCCCCTTCCTTAGAGCCCGGAGCTGACCCTAAGCCAGAAGATCAGGGCCAAGCTGCAGAACCCGGACCTGCTAGAGCTGTGCCACTCAGTGCCCAAGGAAGTGGTCCAGCTGGGTGAGGCCTGGAGAAACAAAGATGGCAATCACCTCCTTCAGCACATTGAAAAACCCCTGAACAGTTGACTCCCCACATGGGGAATGGATGTTTCTAAGTCCCAGTTGCTGCAGAATGGACTAGGCCTCCTCACTTGTCAAAGGTCTATTTCCTTCGAGCAGCCCATGAGACAGGAGAGTCTGAAACCTAGTCTAGGATGGGGAAGTCATGGCCCAGAGGGGGAAGACACCAGCCTAGGTCACACAGGGAGGAGGGAGAGCTTGGCCCCTGACTTAGTCCATCAGCTTGTGGAGCTGAGGTCTGAGCCAGGTCCGACCTGGCTTCTCACTCCTTCTTATCTGAGTCTCCCTTCCAATCTCTGCCTGTTCCTCTGTCCCACAGGGGGCAAAGGCTATGGGACAGAGATTGGAGAGGAAGACTTTGCTGCCTTTAGAGCCTGGTTGCAGTGCTATGGTGTGCCGGGCATGAGATCCTTGCGGGACAGGCATGGCCGCACCATCTGGTTCCAGGTTTGAGCCTTTCTGCTCACACAAGGAAATGAAGACCCCCCAGGGAAGCTTGTGGGGTGGAGTTGTGTGGTTGCAGCAGGGCAGGAACTGGGGTCTTTTCCAGGTGGAGATGCCCAGAACCTACTTAGGTCTCCCACAATCAACACTGCTGAGGGTCATGCTATTCCCTTTGCATCCTTTGAGTTCCAGGGTCCCAGCTAATGGAGCAGCTCAAGGGCAGGACATCCTTGTTGACTCTGACATTGGAGGAGGTCTCAGTTTCCTTCCCCTTGTATCCTAGAATAGGTTCTCTTAGCCGCTCTCCCCTATCCCATGAGGGTAGAGCTAGGTTTCACATACCCAGGCTGTGCCTCTGTAGGGAGAATGTTCTTGGGAACCTAGTGGACAGGGTTCCTGGTTGCAGTTATATGGGGAGTCCTGCATCTCCAGGAAACACTGCCCTAGCCACAACCTGGGGTGATTCCTTAACTGCCCCGTTCCATTTTAGGGGGATCCTGGACCCCTGGCACCCAAAGGTAAGCTATTCCTAATGTAAGAGCTAAGAGAACAGAAGGACTTCTTGTCCTGCAAGGGCTCCAGCCCCCTCCAGCCCTGGGCACCCCCAGGTAGAAGGAGTCTGGAGAAAGGGCCTGGGCCTATAGGACTCTCCAACTATAGCACAAATGTCCTGCAGGGTGCAAGTCCCGCCAAAAGAAATCCAAGGCAACACAGCTAAGTCCTGAGGACAGAGTGGAGGTACGTCTGCCGGCTCTTCCCCAACACTTTCCTGCCATGACTGTGGGCAGCTGTCTTCCCCTGAGAGGAGGCATGGTAGGCTCTAATCAACCTCTGGACTGCTCTCTGAGCCCCTCAGAGACCTGTGTCTCCTCCATCCAGGACCTTCCACCTCTAAGCAGGACCTCTTCCAGGATACAAAAAGCACAGAGAGACCTTCCTGAGAAGACTGTAACCCAGCAGCCTGAAGGGACCAGCCTCCAACAGGACCCAAAAGCTCTCACAGTCCCTAACAAAGGGAGGAAGAAGAGGCGACAGGCCACTATTGGTAGGCTTTCCTTAGCACCCACCTCTGGGGAGGGGAGGGGCACCACAGATACTGGCCCTTCAGGAGAGGTTGGAATGACACCGTAGGACCATGTGGACAAAGGTGGGAGGAAGGCCGTCAGGTTGGCCTGGTCTGGGAGTCTGAGCTGACTATCTCACCTGCTTTCTCCCAGGCCATCGCAGAGTGCAGAAGATTAAGGGTGCTACCCCATCCTCAGAACTAGAGGGGACTTCAGCCTCTTAGACGGAAGGTCTTCTTGCTTGCATCTACTCTTTCCTGCTATCTTGCTGTAAACCTGGGGGGCCGTATGAATACCTAGAGACAAGCAGTATCTGAAGGGGGGCTGTATGCCTCAGGCCAAGTGACTGTCTTGCACAACTGTGTTTTTGTACCTAACCTTCCATATTTTTAAAGCCCATGAGAAAATGCTGTATTTTCCATAAACTGATACATCTGAACATCTCCACACTTCTTGGACTGGCTGCATAAGGTCTGAGATGGCCAGGTTGGGAGGGCCTGCTGCCTGGCTCCAGTGACAGGAGGCCTGTCCCTTCAGCTGGGCACACTGAGCCCCCATCCCAGACCTCAAAATTCTGGCTAGTGAAGGACAACCCCTCAAAGGTGATGCAATGACCCTGCACCCCAGGTGCCTAAGCTCCTCCAGTCCAGCATTCTCCAGGACCTGTGGTTACTCTGCCATCTGGCCAGAATGCACCCTCAGCCTCCTCTCCAGCCCCACACAGGGGAAGCACTTCTTATCTCATGGTCTCCAGCCAGCTTGTGGTTACCCAAAGTCCTCAACTCTCTAGTAGGAGCTACATCCCAGACCCTGCACACACCAGTACCTTAGCTCTCCTCCCAACTCCTAAGCCTGAGAGTGTACGCTAAAAGGAGTGAGGGGAGCTACCAGCATGGTTCCTGATCGGTAGGTTTATTATACAAGAGGTGACTAATCTGTGCTTTAGGCTGGGGAAGCAGAAATGAGGTGTCCTCAAAGCCTTCCACAGACAAAACCCCACCCCTAGGGGACTCAGTTTGGGGGAGGTTGAAGCACGAGCAACAGAGACTGTACTTGAAAGGGAGAGAAGGTGAGCTTCAGGCGGTTGTCCCGAAGTGGCAAGTGCCCAGCAGGGTCTCGCTGCTCCAGAAGATCACAGCTGGAGAACAGGAGGGGCAGTGAGACCCTGTCAGGGCAGGATTCCTACTCCCACACCCAACCTGCGCTGCGACTCACAGAATGGCCTCCTGAACAGGCAGCGACGTGTGTAGCCAGCAGTCCACGTGGCAGCCGTGGGCCTCATACAGTCTCAGCACCAGCGTGCGGCTGTGGGAGCTGGTCTCTGCCTGCAGGGTTGGGGGTGTGTGTGTGGAGAGGTGGGAGGTGGGCAGGGTAGATGGGCTCAGAACGGAACCCCGCAGGCTCACCCACTTCCCCCGCCTCTTGCCTGCTTGACGGTCTCCAACACGACCTCAGGTGAGGACAGGGAAAAGGCACTCCAGGAGGTGGCAGGCGCTGGGCCCGGGACTTGCAGCGCCAACAGGGGAAAATTGAGGCTGTAGGCAGCACGGATAACTCCAGCGTCTTGAAAGGATCCTGGAGTACGACCGGAAAGTGAGGCTGGTGAAGAATGGGGCTTCCTTCCCAAGCCCCTAGAGGGGTACAGTACAGAGCCAGGCTGCTAGAGTTTGGGCTCAGAGAAGGGCAAAGGAGGGCTGCAGGAGGGCCCCACGGTCTTCAGCACTCACCCTTGTGTGGCATCAGTGCATAGGTGAACTCATGACGCCCCATGTCAGCAGTGGCATCGGGGGCCTTAGGTGCCCGCAAGCTGAGATGAGGATAGAGGATATGGACCAGGCTGAAGCTGCTGAGTTCCACCCCAAGAAGACCCACACTCTCATGCCAGCTCCTGGGCTGGCTGGGTACCCACTCACAGCGAGAGGCTGAGGATGCTGCCTCGCACTGACGCGCCATACTTGCAGTCATTGAGCAGGGCCAGCCCAAAGCCGTGCTCTGACAGATCCATCCAGCGGTGGGTCCATACCTGGAAAGCAGATCCGAGACCCACTTGGTGGCCCTGTGCCCCTTCTGTGCTCCCAAATTCCAGACTTCCTGTCACTAGTGTGAGAAGAAGCTCTGGAACCACAAGACTGAATTCCAGCTCCCATTTTAGGAGGCCCTGGGCATGCCACCCAACCTGCATAAGCCTCATTTGTGAAATGGGAATAAGAAATAGTACTCACCCCACCATATGGTCATGAGTATCAAACTAAATGGAAAGCCTAATGCCTGGCACACATGTCATCCTCCTCCTCCCCAACTCACCCTAGACAATTATTCTCTCTCTAGACTGGAAGGAGTCCAAGCCCATTCCCCCACCCCCTGCCAGATCAGACCTCAAATCTAGCCCAGTCCCAAGAGGTGTTGTAGTGAGTGGGCCGCTGCAGGTGGCCAAACTGGATCTCATAGGTGGCCTGGGGACTCCGCACACGGGCAGGAAACTCCACCTTCAGGAACTTGTGGGCCTCATGCCAGTGCACCTGGGGGTGGAATGGAAGGGGGGGAGTGAAGAAGAAAGGGCTAGCCCCTTCTTACCAGGCACACGTGGGGAAGATAACCACCACCCTACCCTGATCGGCCACTCTGCTACCTCGGTGTGGAAGCGAACATAGGGGCAGCCAACATCTAGCACCACCTCCTGGCTGAGCCGGCTGTTGGGGGTGATCTGCAGTAAGAACCAGGCACTGCCCCGTAGGCCGCCCTCAGTGCCCACTGCCAGGGTTCCTGCTTGGCCCAGCACAGGTTTCCTATGGGATGGGGAGGGAGGCACTGAGCCAGGGCAGCTTGTATTGCCACCATCCCACCACCCCCAAGTCCTGCCCAGCCCATACCGGGTCTCTAGGTGGTAGTCCATGACATCCCAGGCATCCCAATACAAAGGCACATCATCAAACAGCACAAATTGGTTCCCCACAGCACCCTCAGCAATGGCCTCCCTGGAAAGACATGGGGATCAGTGCGTTACAACCATGTGACTTCAACTCTTCTAGTTGCTTATGGTGGGGTGGTACAGAGTGAAAAGACCCAGGTGAAGAGGACCCCAGCCCACCCTGCCCTGTTCTGTGTGAGCCACAGCCCAGTGCCACTGGTGGGCTGCTGTGGGCAGTACTGTGGTCATGAGACGCAGGAAACGATGTCTGGGACCTACTGGCTAGGCACTAGGAAAGCGTAGTGAGGAGTTGGCACCTGCCAGAGGCCACCAGGACCAGGGACGTCAGCCGGCCAGTTGGGTCCAGCCTCACCCGGATGATGCCGTTGTCCAGAGTTACGGAACCATCAGTCTTGGTAAAAGGGGGCCGTGAGACTGAGTTTGTAGGAGCTTCCCACAGCCAACTCCCCCTCATCCCCAGCCCCATGTTGCCACTTCCTCCATGTTGGAGTTCAGGCCCCCCAAAATGTTAGGAGCACCCCAGGATAGCCCTTGTCCCCCAGGACTTGCTGGGACTCACCTCTTGTACTACGAACACAGGCTGCTGGGGCAGCAGGGGCTGCACTGAAGTGGGGGCAGGAACAGGAGCATAGCCCATGCTGGGCACTGTCACCAGGGCTGGAGGTGAGGCCTAGGCATCAGCGCAGCCGCCTGACCTTCCCGGAATCTCACTCAGGTAGGGGTAAGGATGGTGGAGGCTGTGACTACTATACTACTGCCTGGAGCACCCCAAAACAGCAATCCCCAGGGGTGCCTCTAACTTCATCTGCCTGGGCCTGATCCCTTCTGATGTAGTAGCAACCCTTCCCCTTGGCTCATACCTAGGCTGTGGGCCCCACCGGGCTTGGGCAGGGCCAACACTTCGGTGCGCTTCCAGGGCAGTGTGTTGACAATGAGGAGACCCTCAGGACCTGGTTCCCCAGCACACAGGGCTGTGGCTGCAGTGCTGAGCAGCGTATTGCCATGGGAACGAATGTCTGAGGAGAGACTAGCTGGTCATGGGTAGGCAACGGGTCTGGGATGACCCCTGAGTATTCCCATAGGGGACTCTCTGGGCTCAGTCCTAAGGTTGGAGAGAGTGGGACTGTTGTCAGCCTCACCTGCATAATGACACATGGCATCCTCTGCCACCAGCTGGATACAGCTTCCAGTCACCACATCATGAAACTGGTTCAGAAGCAAGAGCCTGCAGAGGCCAAGGGCAGGGATGGGGAAGCCTGGGGGAGACAGCCACACGAAGCGACTAGGGTGAGGTCAGGTGGGTTGCAGGGGGCAGAAGCCAGGCTGACCTCCAAAGGTGTTGCAGCTGGGCTGCAGGGTACAGGAACTGGGTGCTGCGGGCCAGGGCCAGGCTACTGAGCAGCTCCACGTCATGTAGAATCCGCTCACACTCCCGGTTCCCCTTCTTAATCTAAGCCCAGGCAGGAAGATCAGTCTGGAGTCTGCTCAAACATCCTGGGATGCCTTTCAAAGCCCTCCCTTGCTCAGAACCCCCGAGGGACCCCCAGGGCCTTCTGGAAGGCCTCTTGTGGGTGACCTGACTCAAATGCCCTTCTTCCTCTCCCCTCAGCCCAAACCCTCTTTGGGGATGCTCAGTGTTGCCTTCTCCAAGCTCCTCCTTGGAACATGAGCCTCTTCCCCCAGGATCTGGGCTGGCTCTCTACCTCCTTCTCTGATCTTCTGCAGACCAGGGGTGCACCCTCCCTACTCAGCTCCACAGCCTTCCCCTGACCTGGGCATGGGTGGTGTAGGTGCCATTGTGCAGCTCCAGGAAGAGCTCCCCGACCCATGTGCACAGCTGCCCCGAGTCACTCTCCAGTGCTGAGAAGAGCTGCTTTGGAGAAGACAGCTGCACCCTGAGGGAAACCACAAGCCTGGGTCTCCCAGCCTTGGGGACCACGTGGATCACCTTCTTTAATGCCAGAGTAGACAACAGATCTCCCAAAAGAGAACTACTTCAGAAAGCTCCCCATCTATATTGTGCCAACCCCGGATACCACAAAAGAGCTGCTCTCTGGTGAATTCAAGCTTCTTCCTCTTCCCGCCCTCAGCTTTCCCCTTACCACCCTCAGGGCAGGAGTTTGGAGGAGCCAGTGGTCCAGGATTGGAGCAGGCCCAGGCCCAGAGGAGGATTTGGGTCTACTGTCTGAGTGGAAGGTAGGGCTCAGGGCTGCTGGAGGCCTGGACTGACCTGGGCAGCCCATCCGTGTTGCCCAGCCGCTTCAAGCGGTCCAGCATGGTCTGGGTGGGGCCACCACCTCCGTCCCCAAAACCGAAGAGGAAGGCACTGTGGTTAGTTCTCCCCTTGTCCCGATTATTGGCCACAGTCTTTAGCACCTAGACAGGTAGGGACAGGTCAGCATGGGTCAGCCTAGTACAGGCCAGCCCTCTCCAGACTGTCCCCCTCCAAGTGTCCCCTCACCTCCTCCACGCTGCCCTGCATCCCATAGGAGTCGCCAGGTGGAAAGTGGACCAGTACACGGGAGCCATCCAGCCCCTCCCAGAAAAAGGTATGATGCTGTTGGCAGAGAAATACACAAGGGAGAGTGGCTAGAGTCAGAGCTAAGGCAGATCTGGTCCTGCCCCTTCCTGCCGTGTGACCCTGCTGGAGGCCTACCCTCTTTGGGAGGGCATTTGGTAGTCTGTCCAGGACTCCTTAAATGAGCCTTGGGAGAGATAAATGGGCCATGTTGGAACAAGGCTGACTCTCACCCTGATCCCCTGGGGTCTGCTCACCGGAAAGGCGTTCACCAAGTTCCAGCTCAATTTCTGGGTTAGAAAGTGCCTGATGCCACAACCACGCATGATCTGGGGGAGCTGTGCTGAGTAGCCAAATGTGTCTGGCAGCCAGAACTGTAGGGAAGAAGGCCATGGAGGATAGGAACCAGAGCTCTGGTTGGAGCCACCCCAGCCTCAGCTCCTCAGGACTCTGGGTCAAGCAAGGCAACCTACCCATACCCTGGTGCAGCAGCTCCCAGCCTACCTCAGAGCACATCTTCCCAAACTCCTGCAGAAAGAATTTCTGGCCCTGTAGGAACTGCCTGACCATAGCCTCTCCACTGGGCAGGTTCCCATCCTGGTAGTGAGGGAGGAGGGACAGCCCAGGTAAGACGGGAAACAGGCAGTTCGGGCCAGCCCCACTTCCTGCAGGAGATGCCAGGGCTGCTCTGACATAAGCCCTGTAACATAAGTTACAGCCAGGCCCAGTGAGCGTCCCACTCCTTGCTTCAGGCCTGACTATATACATTTGCCTGAGCAAGGGGCCTGAGACCAGCCATGCTGGAGACATTCTTTTCCTTGGAGTGTCAGGCCTTGGGGTTCTAGGGACTAATGAGCCCTGCCACAAAAGGGGTATGAATGGCCTGCAGAAAGTCACCAGCATAGCCCAGGGGCCTGGCCCCACGAGGGAAGGCCATAGCTACAAAGATGGAGGCTGAGGAAGTGCTGAATGCTCTTACCATCTCCACCCAGGTGCCCCCCACAGGCACAAACTGCCCACGGCAGGCAAACTCCTGGAGCCGGGAGTGCAGCCCAGGGTAGCGGCTCTTCACCCACTCAAGCTGCTGTGCCTGTGGGGAAGGTGGGGTGGGAGATAAGTTGAAAGTGATGAGGACCCTACCTAGTGCTGAGCATTTGGAGCACAGTGAGTGGCTGAGGGTGAGGAACAGACCTACCCCTCAGGCCTGAGAAACCCTCAGAACCAGTTGGGCTCCAGGGAGTACCAGGTGCCTGCCCTGCCCCCACATAGCTGTCCCTCTGACCTGGGAGCAGGCAAAGATGAACTCTGGGTTCTGTTTCATGAGCTGCATGGCTGTCACCCAGCTCCGGGCACATTTCCTTATCGTCTCCTTGAAGGGCCAAAGCCAGGCTAAATGATGGGGGTGAGGGAGCGGAGGGTAGAGGGAGCAGCAAGGTACCAACAGGTCCCAGCCCCACCCTACCCCACCATCCTGCCCAGGCCCAGACTGGGACTCCAGAGGGTCACCTGGCCTTCCTCCCATCCCTCTGGAAAGCCTAGTGGCATCCCTCCTGAACAGTTACTTCAAACCACTCCTGCAAAGGGGGAGGAGGAGATTGGGAAAGGAGACCAGCTGGCTCAATTCTACAGGTCAGGAAATGAAGGCCCTTGGTCCAGGAATAGCCTCAGTCTGAGGCTGAGATGCCCCCCAGAGGATCCCATTAGAGGCAAAAGGAATTACCCTGCCTCTGCACACAACTGAGGATACCCTAGAACAAACAGGGGGCACAGTTTGCAGGATGAACTTGTCTGGGCCAGCTGACCCTAAGCAGTTACTTCCTCATCAGCCCAGAACTCACATCCTACCCCACATCTCGGCACAGGAGAGACAGCCCTCATTCTGCGATTCAGAAACTTTACTTGTATCACATGCAATAGCTTGGGGAGCTTGTTAGACATGTGGCTCTCTCATAAGCCTCACAGTTTTGAGCCCAAGCTCAATAATTACCCTCCTGAGAAATTGGCAACTGTTGCTAAAGCCCTACTCATTCTTACTCAGTTCAAGGTTACCTTGTCCAGGAAGCTTCTCTGGAATCCCCCTGATCCAGCTGAGTGTTAAGTGACTCTTCTGGACTCCCTAGCCTCCCACATTTATCTTCACTGTGGCACACCTATGTCTGCCAATTCTGCAAATCACCAGTCTCTGGAATCCCTGCCCTCCACCCCCATGTCTAGCATGGGACTTCCTGAGGCATCAGATTTTGTCACAAGAAGAAATGAAGCGGTAGCCAGCAGATCCCACAGTCCAGATCCCTCCAGCCCCATCTTACAGATGGAGGAAAATTGAGGCCAAGAGGGGCAGGAACTTGTTGACGATCACGTGGAGCTTCTAAGGCAAAGCCAGGGCTTCCAGGGCATTCCTGCCTCCCCAGCCAATTCTCCCCATTCCTGCTGGCTTACCTGTATCAATGTGGCAGTGCCCTATGGCATGGATAGTGTGTTGGCTTTCACCACCACGTTGGCCAAAGAACTGGGAGGCCAGGGCCTGAGCCAGTGGGAAGGTCTCAGGCTTGGCAGGGTCACACACATTCACCATCTGGTTAGCTGTGTACAAGGCCTGGAAGCTGCGCTGGTTGTCTTCCCCGAGGCCCTGCAGCAAAGTTCTGCCCCTTAATCCCTCTCTCAAGCACAGCCTCCAGAACTAGGCCTGGGTGATCTCCCAAGATTCTCAGCAGAGCTCCCCCCAATTCCAACCCTTTGCTCCTGCTGCTTTCTGCTCAGCACCATTTCCCTCCTCCTCTTAAACAGAAAAATCCTCTCTCCCTCAGGCAGGCATAAACTGTCTTCCTACTCTGGATTCTGAGTCTCACTTACCTGACAACCAACCTAGAGGAGGAAACTAGAGGATGAAAGGGGAATAGAGGGTGTTGAATACCTTGGCTATGCCCAGCAGCAGCTCCAGATCCACCAGGAGCTTGTGGACATCCCTGCAGAACACGGCCAGTTCAGCCCGGCTCAGCTGGAAGGTCTTCTCAGGATCGGGGGCTGCAATCATGCTTCCCTTCCCAGCACCCAGGAGCCCATTGCAGGCCACTTCCACATAGAGGGTCAGGCTACAAATATGAGGAAGCAGCCTCAGGCCAAGGAACCAGCAGAGGACTTTTTTTTGAGACAGAGCCTCAAGCTATCACCCTGGATAGAGTGCTGTGGCATCACAGCTCACAGCAATCTCCAATTCCTGGGCTCAAGCAAGTCTCTTGCCTCCACAATGTCCGGCCATTTTTTTTTTTTTTTTTTTTGAGACGGAGCCTCAAGCTATCACCCTGGATAGAGTGCTGTGGCATCACAGCTCACAGCAATCTCCAATTCCTGGGCTCAAGCAAGTCTCGTGCCAGCCACAATGCCCGGCCATTTTTTCTTTTTTGAGACAGAGCCTCAAGCTGTCACCCTGGAGAGAGCGCCGTGGCATCACAGATCATAGAAACCTCCAATTCCTGGGCTCGAGCGAGTCTCTTGCCTCCACCTCCCAAGTAGCTGGGACTACAGGCGCTCGCCACAACGCCCAGCCATTTTTTGGTTGCAGCCGTCATTGTTGTTTGGCGGGCCCGGGCTGGATTCAAACCCGTCAGCTCAGGTGTACGTGGCTGGTGCCTTAGCCTGTTGAGCCACAGGCACTGAGCCACCAACAGACGACTTTGAGGACTTGGGGAGCGGGCACCAGGAGGCATCCATTTTATCCCTCCTTATTTACCTCCAGGATCTACCGCTGAGAATATCCTGGAGTGTGGCAGTTGTGCACATGTGTAGGTTGGTGAAGGTGGAAACACCAGATTGACCTTGCTAATGGGTGGTTTGCCTCAGTCAAGGAATGTAAGTAACAAAGGATGTAACTATGTGAATCACACTGCTGTTTATTTCCGAAGCTGTCTTCATAACACTGCCTTGGTCTGGAAACCCTTTTTGCATATTAAAAGCATGTTTGGATTGCCTCTAGATCACCCTTTTTTTTTTTTTCCTTTGAGACAGTCTATGTCATCCTTGGTAGAGTGCCCTGTGTCATAGCTCACAGCAACCTCCAATTCTTTGGCTTAAGTGATTCTCTTGCCTCAGTCTCTCGAATAGCTGGGACTACAGGCGCCTGCCACAACACCTGGCTATTTTTTGGTTGCAGTTGTCACTGTTGTTTACTTGGCCTGGGCCAGGCTCAAACCCACTAGTCTCGGTGTATGTGGCCGGCGCCCTACTCACTAAGCTACGGGCACCGAGCCATCTCTGCATCATCTTTTAATTTCTTTTTTTTTTTTTGAGACAAGAGTCTCATTCTGTCACTCTGGGTAGAGTGTCCGGGGTAGACTGCTGTGGCATTATCATCATAGCTCACAGCAACCTTGAACACCCAGGCTCAAGCAATCATCCTGCTTTGGCTTTTTTTTTTTTCTATTTTGTTTTTAGTAAAGAGGAGTCTTTTGCTCAGGCTGGTCTCAAACTCCTGAGCTCAAGCAATTCACCCACCTTAGCCTCCCAGAGTTTTAGAATTACAGACTCACCTTTTAGACCCGAGATCCATCAGCTGTGGTGAAGCTGTACTCAGACTTCCTAGGGAAGTCTCCCTGCCCTTCCACTAAGTCTAGAACAGATTTCTCATATGAGCTCCCAGTAATCTCTTTTGGGGCCCTCATATTTTTTGTAATTATATGAGTACTTCTGTCTCCCTTTGCTATTAAGGACTACATTATTTGCCACCATATTCCCAGTGTCTGGAGGCATCTGAAACAGTGTTCAATACATATAAAAATAACATGATGTCTAAAAAATACTTGTAATGGTGTAATAAATGCCCGTATTATAATATGGTATATAAAAAGTCAGGGGCTCAGCACCTATAGCTCAAGTGGCTAAGGCGCCAGCCACATATACCTGAGCTGGCAGGTTTGAATCCAGCCGGGCCTGCCAAACAACAATGGTGGCTGCAACCAAAAAATAGCCAGGTGTTGTGGCAGGCGCCTGTAGTCCCAGTTACTTGGGAGGCGGAGGCAGGAGAATCGCTTGAGCCCAGGAGTTGGAGGTTGCTGTGAGCTGTGATGCCATGGCACTCTATCCAGGGCTTGAGGCTCTGTCTCACACACACAACAATGATGGCTGCAACCAAAAAATAGCTGGGCGTTGTGGCAGGCGCCTATAGTCCAGCTACTTGGGAGGCGGAGGCAGGAGACTTGCTTGAGCCCAGGAATTGGAGGTTGCTGTGAGCTGTGATGCCACAGCACTCTATCCAGGGTGGTAGCTTGAGGCTCTGTCTCAAAAAAAAAAAAAGATACACTCTGGCCCGGGGTAGTTAAAATAATGACAACTGCAACAACAACAACAAATAATAGCTGGGTGTTGGCTCTGCGCCTGTGGCTCAGCGGGCTAAGGCGCCAGCCATGTACACCTGAGCTTGTGGGTTCGAATCCAGCCCGGGCCCGACAAACAATAGTGACGGCTGCAACCAAAAACTGGCCGGGTGTTGTGGCGGGCGCCTATAGTCCCAGCTACTTGGGAGGCGGAGGCAGGAGACTCACTTCAGCCCAGGAATTGGAGGTTGCTGTGAGCTGTGATGCCACGGCACCCAATCCAGGGTGACAGCTTGAGGCTCCCTCTCAAAAAAAAAAAAAAAAAAAAAAAAATAGCTGGGGGTTGTGGTGGGTGCCTATAGTCCCAGCTACTTGGGAGGCTGAGGCAAGGGAATCGCTTAAGTCCAAGAGTTTGAGGTTGCTATGAGCTGTGACGCCCCGGTAATCAACCCAGGGCGACAGTTTGAGACTCTGTCTCGGAAAAAAAAAAAAAAAAAGAAAAGAAAAGAAAAAAAGTTAGGAAGCAAAATGTCAAAGAAATTCTGTCTCAGCTAGTAAAAACTATGCCTGAAAGAAATACTAGTGGCCTGGCATGGTGGCTCACACCTATAATCCTAGCATTTTGGGAGGCCAGGGCAAGTGGACTGCTTGAGTGAGTTCAAGACCAGCCTGAGCAAGAGTGAGACACTGTCTCTAAAAATAGCTGGGCTTGTGGCGGGTGCCTGTGGGCCCAGCTATTCGGGAGGCTGAGGCAAGAGGATAGCTTGAGCCCAAGAATTTGAGATACAACACTCTACCTGGGGCAACAAAGTGAGACTCTTTCTCAAAAAAAAAAAAAAAAAAAAAAATTAGATAAGAAAAGAAAAAGAAAGAAAGGAGAAAGAAATACTAAGAATGTGAATGCTGAGATGTTAATAATGATCATCTCTACTCTAGGTAGTGGGATAATAGTAGTTATTTACTTCTTTGTGGTTTCCGGTATTTACCTACAAGAAAGCAAATATTGCTTTTATAGTTAGGAAAAATTATGCTTTCTAAAAACAAATCAGATTTGAGGATGGTGGAGTTGCTTCTGAGATCACTCTCGGCCTCAGCTTTTCTTTGCTTACTGGTACCTCCTCCACAAACATTGGTTGACCAGGACATAGGGACTCACTCACCTTCGGGGTTCTCCTTCCTTCAGACTGTCAGTCAGGACATAGCTGGTCTTCTCACCCTCTTTGGTCAAACCCTGGCAGGAAAGAGGGAGTGAGAGATGGGGCCTGAGAACTTTGGACAGTTCAGGTGAAGTGTGAACCAAGAGAGGTTGAGACTTTCTACCTGGTCCCCAGCTCTGGGTCCTCTCTCTAAAGCAGGGCCAAGATTGACAAATTGGGGACCTGGTAGCAGGTACCCCACCTTCCATGGCAACCAGCACCATGACCACCAAATAACAACTGTTTACTGGTGGAAAATCCCATCATCTTTAAGGGCCATTGACAGGGGTCAGGAGGCATGGATTTAGTTTCTGATGGCCTCTGAACTCCTGAGTAGACATTGAAAGGGAAACACCATAGTTAGGGACAGGTTTACCTCATTCCTTACTATATCCCCAGTGCTTAGAACAAGGTCTGGCCCAGAAGGGACACCAAGAGACACATGCTGAGCCAGAGAAAAGAAGGAAAGAGTGGCTCTGCCTTCTTTTAGCATGATAGTAAGAAGAATGACAGCCCTACCCCCAGATTGAGAGTCAGTCCAATTTGGAATGGAAGCTGTGTAAACCTGAGCAAGTGAAAAAACCTTGATATAGCTCAGTTTCTTAAAATGTAGTGGGCATAAAGACCTACCACAATGGATTATAAGGATTAAACCTGATATGGTTGGTTGCGTGAACAAGACACTTAATAGTAGTTACATCTGGGGAATGGGAACGGGGTAGGAGGGAGAGAGTCATTACTTCGGGGAAGAGTACTTAAAACTTTTTATTTTCTATATCTAGAACTTTTTGGAATTTATTCCCACAAGCATGTATTACATATAATAAAAATTAGTTTGTTGAAACTAAGGACTGATTACACAGGTGACCAAGTGGCAACTTCCACAGTACTGAAAACCTGATACCACCCTGCAGATAGCAACTCAGCTGTGGCTTCTCCAGAGACCAGGATTAAACTGTGACCCTAGGGTAGGGCTCCTCACCTGGACAGGTTCCCCATCACGCCACACCAGACATTCTCCATCACTTTCCCAGCAAAGGTGAACTTCCTGGCCCACCCATGCCTCTGGGATGGTCAGCTCCACCCGGAACCAGCAGGTCCACCATCTGCAAGAGAGCCCTTGTGATCGAAATCCTGTCCTGAAATACTTCCTTCAGGTTAGTATCAACAAAGTCTTGAGACTTTCTCCAAGAATCGGTAGCATCACAAGGTACTCAGATTTGAGCTACAGGAAAGGAACATGGGGAGCAGCAAGGTGACAGAAAGAGGCAGAGAAATCAGGGGTCCATGATCCAACTAGGGTGCCCTTTATAAAGGCTGTGCAGACGCAGGGATGGGGAGATGAAAACTCTCCACTGAAGACTCTGAGGGACCAGGGAGCAGTTCCCAGCAGAGGGTGCTGCTCTGTCCGTTGCAGCTGTCTAGGGCAGGTAGCCGACAAAGAAGGTGTGGCCGAGGCTGTGTAGGGAGCAGGATGTGGCGAGCGGCCTTCCCTTAGGCCCGCTGGCCCCGCCCTCCTGTCGGGAGTTACTCACGTCGGTCCGAAGCTGTCGCCAATCTGCGCCGGGCTGAAGTTCTGTTGGATTGCCTCCTGGTAGGGAAGCCTCTCGGGCGTCAGGAAGCTGAAGAGCGCGGCCACCGGGCACGTTTCGCCAAAGAGCCTGGGCGGGAGGGTCCGGTTGAGCGCGCGCTCGAGGTCGCCCCTTTTCTGCCCGTGGGCCAGCCGGCCGGTGGGGAGAGGGTTGTCTGGCAACCCCACAGCACCCCTACCTCCTCCCCTTCCCTTCTGGACCCTTTCCCTGTCTTCGGCGGGCACTTTGTCCCGCGGCCCAGATGGCTGCAGCTTAGGTTTCCCCCCGGAAGGAAAGACTGAGACGCACGGATACGTGCCGCAGCTCCCCAAACGAGGGGCCACACCTGCCACGGAGGTTACAGTCGGTAAAGTAGAGCGGAGACACGAACTTCTCCACCCGCTCCAGCGTGGTGCGCCAGTGCTTCAAAGCCGGCGCCCCCGCCATCGCCGCACCCTGGCTCCTCTCCCCGGAAGGCCCTCCGGCACTGCCGGCGTGGTCCACTGACTGAAACCAAAGGTTCCGGCATCTGGAGAACGCCTTCCAGCCCCGGGCAGCTTTTCCTGCAACACCGGCGGCTTCTACAAGCCAGTTGCTGTAAGACCTTTGAGCCAGGAGTTGGAAGCTAGAAGCTGTACTTTCCAGGTCCGAGCTAGTCAGCTATAAGGTAAACCCTTAAATAAAATGGGAAGATTAACGATTAAAGCCCCCGTAGATCCCTGAATAGAGACTTTGGGTCATTCAGCAGGAAGGGCACGAACCTAGGTTGCTGCAGACCCAGCCTCAGAAGCCAGCACTAGCTCTGGCTACTTCCTCGAACACGAAAACAGGCATGTTTTCATATTGGAAGACATGGTGTTAAGGAGCAGGAAGGACAGCTTCAGTGATCCCAGTTTCCTCTCTTACACGTTTTACTTTACGTATATATGGCTAACTCTTGCTTATCACCAGAAACTCTGCAAAGATTTTGAGATAGCAGATCACTGAAGATTCCCCACAGAGTAATATATTTCACTGTACAGGTCTGTAAAGTCCAGGGAAGCCCTAATTCCAGAAACAGACTTTCAATTTCATTCTCATCCCTAGTATTCCACTAGCAGCTTTATTTTTTCCCTCCTCGGGCTGCCAGAGTCCTTGTCTGTAAAATTAGGGAGAAGAAGTATATATATGACTTTAGCCCTGATATTTTAATGGAAATACTGACCAGGTTTACATTTCAAATGCAAATCACATGGAAAGGTGACCAAGTACAGAATATTAAATGTGATTTAAAATAAAGGTAACTTCCTGCTGTATATAGTGCAGGTTGGGTGTAGAGCTTGGGAGTTTAAATGTCAAACAGCAGGAAGAATGAAACTGCTGCTTGTTGAAACCCAGGTTGCAGGCAAAGCTCCTTTTTTGTTGGTTGCATTGGTGGGTTGGGGTTTTCTCCTACACTGACCAAGAAACCCTATCCTAACTGGCAGGCAGGTGCTCTGGAGCTAACACTGTGTGGTGTTTGGGAGGGTAGGGTAGAGATATGGATAGGGCTTCCCCTGATCACATCTCATCAATTTCTCCTGTAATTCAAGGTCAAGGTCTTTCTTGAGTGGGCATGAGAGATAAGTAAATTATTGCTTAGAAAACCTCAACATCTTTGTCCTCACTCAGTACATTACTCTTTCTCCAGAAGTCAGCCACCACCCCAGGTCTGCCCTAGAATTTTCTTCTCCACATTATACTGTGGATCACACACTTCTGTCCACCTACAACAAAAAAGCCATGTGTTTTCAAAGTCCAGGAGCCAAAAACATTTTTCTTTTTGGTGGTGGTGTTGGGGGTTTTTAACTAAAAAGCAAATGTAAATCACACAAAGCACTGTTGGTTATTATCTAAGGTTAGGATAATAGTTTCTGGAGAAAAATCCACCAGAGTACTGGGATGGACTCAGTGGTCTTAAAGTCCAGGCTAACCATCTATAAAAATCTTAATCATTCATGTTTAAATGGCTGCCAGATTAAATTTATATAATTAAAAAAATACATATTCCATTGGCAACTGCTAAAGAGATGTATCAAATCCTTTCCCTCCCAACTCCACTTACACCACATACCTTATACACATTTCTTTCAAGTACTGGCTTGGTTTTTAGTTGTTCAACCCCATCCCCAATAAGGATAAGAAAAAATATATAGAAATACAAACTATACAAGCTCCATAGCTTACCCCAATATAAAATATTTTCAAATAGCTGAACAAGGGGGAAAAAACATGTACTAAAAGAATTGAAATATTCTATGTTAAAATTTTGGAATATTTTGATTTGGGACAAGTGCAAATGAATTATTTAAAGGAAAATCCTGTTCATACCCTGGATAAGTAAATGAAGCCAAATGCTCTGCTTCACAAGAGTTCTCTGGTGAGGACAAGGGACTTGGGTTGAGTGTTTATTCCTTAAGTAAGAATCAAGCTTTATTTATTTACAAAAAAAAAAAAAAGAAAAAAGAAAGAAAAAGTTGGGGGCAAGGAAGACAAATTTTACACAAAAGTACTACAATGGTAACTCCCTTTGGTAAAAAGTGTAATAAATGTCTTGTACATCTGTTCATAGGTACTAAATCTGAAGTCACATATTACTATGGTACACAATAAGCTAGAGCAGTTATGCTAGCACATCAAAGCATATTTCTTTTAATAAAAAATTGACATTATGTACATTATTTACAAAAAAAGAAAAAGCAAGTTAAAATTGTGTGTGTGCATGTGTGTGTCAGAGTAAAGCTGGTAGGGTAGACTAGTAAAGAAGCAGATACAAAACAGTTCCACGGGGGCTAAAAAGGACGACTGATTTGAACTTGAGGTTGAGAACCAAAGGAGAGAGAAAGGGGTGGGGCAGCAAGGGGTTTGTCAGGGATCAAATCCACAAGATGATCAATTCCAAAGCCAAACTGCAGATCCCAGTTAAAACCTAATGTGTGATCTTAGGTGTGCTCAGGTGAGGGGGTGGCACGGTATGAGTATTTTTTTTTTCCTTTTGGGGGTAGAGAAGAGGAGCAGTGACCATCACAGTTACAATCCATCTGAGCATTAAGTCCTTCCCCAGTCTGTTTTGTAAATGCACCTCCATCCAAAGTGTGAACAGCATCCAGATCCCTCATTGAAGGTCAGGCCACAGAAGACTCCAGTCTTAGCTCTGCTGGTGTGTGTAAGCAAGCTGCTTGTCTATGTGCTTGCATGGACTTCCTTCCCCTCCAGGGCAGGCTAGTTCCCAAACCCACTTGGGGAAAGTTCCAGCTCCACCTTTGTAAGTATTCATGTTCCTTAAAGGTAGCCCACTTGGTGCCAATTTGCACCAGCCACACACAGATCAGGTGGCCACGTCCCAGAGAGGCCCAGTGAGGCTTGAAAGGCATCTTCCTTGTTTCTTCAGTGTGTGTGAGTGCACACGCTCACAGAGAGAGAGAGACACACACACACACACACACACAAACGGCCCCCGCTTAAGTTACTTGCTCTGGCTTTGCAGTTAAGGGGCTTTGAATACTGTGCCATATTTGACACGATACTTGTTAATGCTCACAAAATGCAGGGTCTCTGTATCACAGGTGGTGGTACAGGGCACCAGGCCCTCCAGCCCCTCACCCATGAGCCACTTGCTGGTCTCTGCTGCCATTTCACGGGGCACATGCTCCTTGGTCCATTTATCTACCCAGGCCTGGAACCTCTGGTGTAGACGCTTGCTTACACGTTCATGAGACTGCAAACAGAAAGAGAAAAAATGAAGTAGGACCAAAAAAAGCCCTTCAAATAAAAAAACCAACTTTCCCTTTAAAGTAGCAGAGGAAAGATGTGGACTCAGTCTTAGACATAATCGTTAGTTTCAGAAACACAAAAGGGAGAAAAGTGTTTAAAGAGGGAACTGATAGCCAGGTGTTGTGGTGGGTGCCTACAGTCCCAGCTACTTGGGAGGCTGAGGCAAGAGAATCGCCGAAGCCCAGGAGTTGGAGGTTGCTGTGAGCTGTGTGACACCACGGCACTCTACCGAGGGCGATAAGGTGAGACTCTGTCTCTACCAAAAAAAAAAAAAAAAGAGGGAAACTGAAAGAGGCAAGAACACATAGAGCATGTAAGGTGATGGAAACCCATAAAGCCCCCAAGGAAATGTCAACACAGGCTCTGAGCAGAACAAGCTTACTGTTCAATTTCAGCATGCATCAGTATGACTGGGGAACATGTAAAAATACAGATTTTCTTGGTTTCACCAATCTGTATTTTAAGCCAGCAAACCAGCTGATTCTAATTTATCCTGGGACAGATACTGTAAGCCATAGGTATTAGTCATTTCTGTTGGCATGGCGATCCACTTCTAAGACAGTGAAAAGCAAAAGGCTTAAAACCCACTCTCCCTTGACTGTATTATTCCACCCTGGCTGCAAGCAGATCTTCAGTGGAGTATTATGTTCCCACCTCTGTACTCAGTAAATACTTCCTGCTGGCCACGTGCAAGCACAGTATGGGATACAAAGATAAAATTGGTATTGCCTAGCTCCCTAAAGAATTTGAGGGATATACAGACACACAACACATAGCAGTTATACTCAGTGCCAAGAAAGAAAGAACAGCTGATCCTTAAACAAGGTGGGTTTGAACTATGTGGGGTCATTTATATGCAAAATTTTCTTGTGGACTGCAGCCTCTTCCTCATTCCTCTTCCTACTCGATATGAAGACCTTTATGATCATCCACTTTCACTTAATAGTAAATACATTTTCTCTTAAGAGTTTAACATTTTCCAATTTAATCTTACTGTAAGAATATAGCATATTTATATATATAGTTATAAAATCTATAACATTATTAATAAACTGTTCATTATTGATAAGGCTTCTGGTCAACAGAGGGTTATTAAGTTTTTGGGATGTCAAAAGTTATGCCTAGGAGCGGTGCCTGTGGCTCAAAGGAGTAGGGCGCTGGCCCCATATGTCAGAGGTGGCGGGTTTAAACCCAGCCCCAGCAAAAAAAAAAAAAAAAAAAAGTTATGACTAGGCTTGGCGCCTGTAGCTCAAGCGGCTAAGGTGCCAGGCACATACTGGAGTTGGTGGGTTTGACTATAGCCCAGGCCTGCCAAACAACGACGACAACTATAACCAAAAAATAGCAGGGCGTTGTGGCGGGTGCCTGTAGTCCCAGCTACTTGGGAGGCTGAGGCAAGAGGATTGCTTAAGCTCAAGGGTTGGAGGTTGCTGTGAGCTGTGATGCCACAGCACTCTACCCAGGGTGACAGATTGAGATTGTCTCAACAAAAAAAAAAACAAAAAACAAAAAAAGAAACAGTTATGCCCAGATTTGACTATGTGAGAAAGGAGTGTCAGTATCCCAACCTCTATGTTGTTCAAGGGTCAATTGCTTATGAAGCTGCTCACCCAACATTTCCCTATTGAATGTTTCAAATGTTAGTTCAAAACAGAGTTTCACTTGCCCACCAAGCCTGATAATCCTTTCCTCTTTTTTCTTTTTTTTTTTTAAGAGATAGTTTCATCTTGTCGCCCTTGGTAGAGAACTATGGTGTCACAGCTCACAGCAACCTCCAGCTCTTGGGCTTAGGCAATTCTCTTGCCTCAGCCTCCTGCGTAGCTGGACTACAGATGCTCACCACAACGCCAGGCTATTTTTTGTTTGCAGTTTGGCTGGGGCTGGGTTCCAACCCGCCACCCTCAGTATATGGGGCTGGTGCTCTACTTGATGAGCCACAGGCACCACATGACTCTTTCCTATTAACAAATGAACTCCTAAACTTTCAGATTACGCAGAAACAAAAAACCCACCAACCCCAAAAATCAATCAGTCATCCTCCTTGATGACCTCCTTTTGCTTACCTCCCAACATTTGATCCACCATCACATCCTGTCAATTATATCTCTGAATATCTGCAATCCAATTCCTACAATTTTACTGACATCCCAGTGGTCTGGATAGCTATTACATCTCACTGGGACAAGGATAGCCTTTTGAGTGCTTTTCAACTTTGTACCCCCTCACAGCAGTCTGAAGTCCAAGCTATCTTTGTCAATGATGTCCCAAAGCACTTTGGATAAAATCCAAACCTTGGCCTATGAGGCAAAAGTACTGTGGCCCTTGTCTATTCTAACTTCATAGAAGTTATGAAGGCAGCCCTGAGTCATAATGGTGTTTTCAGTTTCTGAAGCATGCTAAATCCTCAGGAGGCTGAGGCAAGAGAATTGCTTGAGCCCAAGAGTTTGAGGTTGCTGTGAACTATGACACCAGGGCATTTTACTGAGGGTGATAAAGTGAGACTCTGTCTCCAAAAAAAAAAAAAAGTCCAGACACTGCTTGAAATGTATACATTGGTAGTAGCTTCCCTGAAGGTGTCACCAGGTATTTACTTGGCTTTCATGGGTTGAATTGTGCCCCTCCACCCCCAATTTTTTTTTCCTTATTGAGAAGAGTCTCACTTTGTAGGCCTCGGTAGAGTGCCATGGCATCATAGCTCATGGTAGCAAACTCTTGGGCTCAAGCAATTCTCTTGCCTCAGCCTCCTAAGTAGCTGGGACTACAGGTGCCCAGCTATTTCTAGAGATGGGGATCATGCTCTTGCTCAGGCTGGTCTCAAACCTGGGAGTTCAGTCAATCCATCTGCCTTGGCCTCCCAGAGTGCTAGGATTACAGGCATGACCCACCGTGCCTGTAATCAAAATTTGTATTACAACCCGCATTTGTATGCTGAAGTCCTAGTACTCCGTACTGAGGACAGTCCACAGAACTCAGAATGTGACCTTGGACATAGTCGCACACGTAACCATATGAAGATAAAGGCAGGGATCTACCCAAGAATGCCAAAGATGGCGAATAAAGTGTCAGATTCTCCATCACAGCTGTCAAAGTAATCAACACTGCCAATACCCTAACCTTGGACTTTCTGGTCTCTAAAACTACAAGATAATAAATGTCTATTATTTAAGCCACACAGTCTGTATGTTGTTATGGCATCTTTATATTTAGCAAAATAATAAATGTGCTCCCTCAACAATGTTCAGTTCCAAAGACAGGTTTTTGGTTTTTTTTTTTGAGACAGTCTCACTTGGTTGACCCTTGGTAGAGTGCCGTGGCATCACAGGTCACAGCAACCTCCAACTCCTGGGCTTAAGCAATTCTCTTGCCTCAGTCTCCCAAGGCACAACGCCTGGCTTCCCCCTCCCCCATCCCTCCCCAGTTTTGGTCAGGGCCGGGTTAGAACCCGCCACCCCAGTATATGGGGTCAGCGCCCTATTCCTGGAGCCACAGGCACCGCCCTATGCCTGGCTATTTTTAGAGATGAGGTCTCGCTCTGGCTCAGGCTAGTCTTTTTTTTTGTCCTGAGACAGAGTTTCAAGCTATTGTCCTGGGTAGAATGCTGTGGTGTCACAGCTCACAGCAACCTCCAACTCTTGGGCATAAACGATTCTTTTGCCTCAGCCTTCCAAGTAGCTGGGAATACAGGTGCCCGCCACAACGACCAACTATATTTTGGTTGTAGTTGTCATTGTTGTTTGGCAGGCCCGGGCTGGATTCAAACCTGCCAGCTCCGGTGTATGTGGCTGGTGCCCTAGTCGCTTGAGTTACAGGCGCCGAGCCACTCAGGCTGGTCTTTTTTTTGTTTGAGACAGAGCCTCAAGCTGTCACCCTGGTAGAGTGCCGTAGCATCACAGCTCACAGCAACCTCCAATTCCTGGGCTCAAGCGAGTCTCCTGCCTCCGCCTCCCAAGCAGCTGGGACCACAGCTGCCCGCCACAACGCCCAGCCATTTTTTACTTGCAGCCATCGTTGTTTGGCAGGCCCGGGCTGGATTCGAACCCGCCAGCTCAGGTGTACATGGCTGGCGCCTTAGCCTGTTGAGCCACAGGCGCTGTGCCTGAACCTGTGAGCTCAGGTAGTCCACTGCCTTGGTCTCCTAAGTGTTGGGATTATAAGCATAAGCCACTGCGCCTGGCCAACAGGTTTTCCGAAAGAAAGAAGAACAATCACCTCCCTGGTCCTAGCAGGAGAAAAATGTGTAGAAAAATTCCAGTGACTCATTCTTACCTGATGGGCCCGGAGCAAGGCAGTCCTCCGATACATGTAGTCCTCTGACTTGATCACATACACCATCTTGTAGGAATTCAGCTTGAATCTACACTCTAGCTTATCCAGGCTATCTACATTCTCCATGGTCTTCTTGCTGCTTCCTTCCTTCCCTTCCTTTTCCTGCTGCTCTCGACCACGTTGACACTTCCGAATCCGCCGAAGATTCCTACAGAGCAGAAGAGTCCTATAGGATGAGAGGTCGTCGAGATAGATACCCATGACTCCCTCCTTCCCCAAAATGTGTTTTCCTTATTAATTAGGTACATATATACAAAAATTTTTTTGAGAGCGTCTCACTTAGTCTCCCTCAGTAGAGTGCCATGGTGTCACAGCAACCTGAAACTCTTGGGCTTAAATGATTCTCTTGCCTCAGCCTCCCAAATATCTGGGACTAAAAGGTGCCTGCCACAATGCCCGACTGTGTTGAGAGATGAGGTTCTGGCTCATGCTGGTCTTGAACCAGTGAGCTCAGGCAATCCACCTGCTTCAGCCTTCTTTGCCTTTTTCACTGTTTTGATTTGTACTGGCAGTATAAAAGTAATGGTGAACAAAATGCTCATGGTTGCACCAAACTGTACTTCGTATTCTATTCTGACCATACACTGACATTAAGGGAAGAGGCCAGTTTCACTTAACAATGTCTTTGATGAAGAAGCAATACATAGCTCAGTGCCCATAGTACAGTAGTCATGGAGCCAGCCACATACATTGAGGATGGCGGGTTTGAACCTGGCCCAGGCCAGCTAAACAACGACAACTGCAACAACAACAAAAAGCTGGGGGCCAGCGCCTGTGGCTCAAGGGGCTAAGCCGCCAACCACATACACACTTGAGCTGGTAGGTTTGAATCCAGCCCAGGCCCGCCAAACAACAATGATGACTGCAACCTACAAACAGCTGGGAGTTGTGGCAGGCTCCTGTAGTCCAGCTACTTGGGAGGCAGAGGCAAGAGACTCGTTTGAGCCTGGGAGTTGGAGGTTGCTGTGAGCTATGATGCCATGATACTCTACCCAGTGTGAAGCTTGAGGCTCTGTCTCCAAAAAAAAAAGCTGGGTGTTGTGGGTGCCTATGGTCCCAGCTACTTGGGAGGCTGAGGCAAGAGAATTGCTTGGGCCCAAGAGTTTGAGATTGCTGTGAGCTGTGGCACCAAAGCACTCTATCGAGGGTGACATGGTGAGACTGTCTCAAAAAAAAAAAAAAAAAAAGAAGCAGGCTCGGCGCCTGTGGTTCAATGGGCTAAGGCGCCAGCCACGTACACCTGAGCTGGCGGGTTCCAGTCCAGCCCGGGCCCACCAAACAACAATGACGCTGTAACCAAAAAATGGCCAGGCGTTGTGGCGGGCGCCTGTAGTCCCAGCTACTTGGGAGGCAGAGGCAAGAGACTCGCTTGAGCCCAGGAATTGGAGGTTGCTGTGAGCTGTGATGCCACAGCACTCTATCCAAGGTGACAGCTTGAGGCTCTGTCTCAA
>CAUYON010166661.1:0-17892 GCA_963573935.1 Arctocebus calabarensis
AGACATCTGTACCAGAATGTTTATTGCAGCCCAATTCATAATTGCTAAGTCATGGAAGAAGCTCAAGTGCCCATCGACCTTGATGGATTAATAAATTATGGTACATGTATACCATGGAATATTATGCAGCCTTAAAGAAAGGTGGAGACTTTACCTCTTTTATGTTTACATGGATGGAGCTAGAAAATATTCTACTTAGCAAATGATCAGGTAGTCTTCTAAGAGGGAGAATTAATTAGACAGATTATGCCAAATATACAAAGTTCTCTTTGGTTAAAGAAGAAATTTTTTATGTAAATAATATTAAATAGATGTTGGTTTGTGTCACAGAATATGTAGAAATGACTGAATTAGTTTGCCATTCATAATAAATTACATTAGCCAAAGGTAATATTTCCTATCTGGAAAAATGTCTTTAAATACAATAGATTAAGAGAATATTTTATTTTGTGATTTGAGGACACTAGGGATACGAGGCTGTACTTACTTCCTCCACACACTCACCCTAATACAAGTTTCCCTGTTCTCATTAAATATTTAATTGCTTTACTAAGGACTTAAATCTTCTATTTAAATTAAGTAACATGTCTTAAAATATAAAACTCTGACAAGTGGTTATGTGACCAACAGGGGTGTCATATTTATTCATAATTATTTTTAAAATGAAATTTGATCTTTCTATCTCAAACTGTGGTCTGTGAACCAGAAACATCAGGATCACTTGGCTTCATGTAAGACAAACAGAATCTCAGGTCTAAACCTAGACCTACTGGATCAGAGTCTGAATTTTAATCACATCTCTAGGTGATTTTATTCACATTAATATTCAAAAGGCACTCTCTTGGATGCTGAAAAGAGTAATATAAGATAACTAATACATAGAGCCTGCTGCATAAAGTTTATTGTTCAGAAGATAAAATATACATGTAATTCAATGCAATATACAATCGCAGTTACCATACTGTGTGGTTTGTGAAGTGACAATATTAGCTCCTGTTTTGAACCCAGGTTTTGACAGAAACTTTGAAGGAAAGTTAGGGAGAGGAAAGAGGAAAATTACTTTTCAAAATGTTACTCAGTGAAAAAGAAAAAGAAAGGGTAAGGACACAGATATATGGATAAAAAGAGATAACTATAAAATCATTCAAGTATTTATTTCCATTAACAACTTAAAAGGGAGGGTTAATATTTGAGGGCATATGTATGGATGAAAAATCCTTATGAACCAATGATATGTCTAATGAACTGCTCCAACTGGTCATGGGACATGTATGTGGAAAGTAAAATGTTTGTTTTGTGGAATCCACTGAGACTTATGAATCTTTTCTTATGTGGCAACTGCTAACAGAAAAAGTACATAGGTGGAATCATAGTACTGAGGACCTCAAGACAAACCCACAAAAAAAAAAATGATATTCCAGACTTAACTTCACAGAACAAGAAGACATGAGGTGACCAGAAAAAGATATAGAATTCACTTTCATGGAGACTATCACTCAAGGTAGTTAAGAATTTGTGGCCACGTGTGGTGATTCACAACTCTAATCCTAGCACTTTGGGAAGCTGAGGTGGGAGATTCCATGAGTCCAAGAGTTTGAGGCTGCAGTGAGCTATGCGATTACTCACTGCCCTCCAGCCTTGGTGACGGAGTGAGAAGACCTCATCTCTTTAAAAAAATAAATAAAAGTAAGTAACTAACTAAATAAATAAATCTTAGCTCTCCACAGAGAAACTGAGGACTCATATCAGAATCAATATGCAATATATGTTATATTGCATTTTATGAACATGCATATAATAAATATATTATATTAATTTCTTTATTCATAGGGAGAGTTCAGTCACCCCTACTATACCTCCCATGGGTAGAGATAGAATGATAACATTCAGGAAGAAGTCTGTTCAGTGTATAGCTGATATACGTCACTATCCACAAGATGAACTCTTCCTGAATACATTAGAGGTAAGATTCTGATGTACAGAGTGAAAAGATTGGTTATACAGCTTCTCTGACAGAAAAGAACTTAAGTATGATGACAATATCTCACGTCACACCAGAATTTACCAAATTTTCTGGGCATTCCTCTTTCCAATAATCACAATTCCAAAACTGCTATCATTTCATAAAATTATGCTTATCATGATTTTTAGGCCATTTTTGCCAATGTTATACATCTGTCTTCCTGAAGCATCTTGTTATATACTTCATCCTACATATCCCCACATCAGCAGGTGTAGGAAACAGAAGCATATGTTTGGAGCATATAATTCAGTACACTATCTACCAACATTAACTCTTTAGAGAGGAAGCTGGATATATTAAAATTTAGGTTGGCTTATTTCCCAAGAAGTGTATTTCTTGTGGTACAAATTCTTTTAAGCACTAGCCATATGCCAGAATCTATTGCCATGGCTGATGCAACTGAGTTTAAAGTATCGTGTGTTTGTGTGGTGTGTTTGTGAATGACAGAGAGAGAGAATGCATTCATATTAACCATAAACTAGAGATACTTTATTTTCCTACTTGTTTCCACACAAATTTTAGTGTAAGTATATCCATGACAATCCATCTGAACTCTTACATAAGAATTCTTATTCCTTACATAAGAATGACAACATCAGAATTTTTTTTCTATAATAGACTACTTAATAATTTATGAAAATTATGGCATTAGTTAATCTCATGGAAAAATGCATAGGGTTATAGGATTTCATTTGTCTTTTTATTTTTAGTATTCAGCACTTTATCTTTGTAATAAACTTGAGATAAAGGTGATGCTATGCATTAAGGTAACTGTGAAGTTATGACTCACGGTCTTTCTTAATCCATAGACAATGATTGGTCAGGGATCAGATGAGAATACAAAACAAAACATCTCTTCTTTTTTACTAAGAAAAACATAAACCAAAAATATACAAACAAAAATTTCTGTGACATAACTTATTATACCCAATGTCGACCACATTACTTTGCTACATTGCCTTCCTTAAACCATATCCTTCACTTCCTTAAAGAATTTTTCTTTGAGCAATTTCTTATTAAACTACTTTCTCAAGAAAACCATTTCAGAATTTGCTTCTCAAAAATCCAAAGTAAGAGCCTTTGTTCCTGGGGAGCAGACTCAGAGAATATCATAGAAATGGATCATTCACTGCCTTGGTGGGAATGAAGCCTCATTGTTGGGAGTAAAGAGAATACTAATACCTCTTGACATGTTCTATATGTACCAATATTGAGATTTTCACCAGGTGAGCTGGGTTAAAATACTTGTAGAGGAGTTGTAGTGGCTTAGGAAACACAATTGGTATTTTAATGTGAGAGGAAATCATGTTTATAAAGACTATGAAAGTAGGTAGGCATTGGCGAGTCCCACTGATGCATAATAATAGAATATCATAAGCCAAGGTAGGATAGTGATCAGTTTTAATTCAAGATCCCAGAAGGCAGAGGAAAGAAACAGAGAATTATTTTCAGGACTTTGTGACCTATTACAATAGTTAAGTAAATGAGGTAAAGGCTATATTAACTAGTTTGATGTAAGCATTGCAAATTATTTAAAACCAACACATTATGCCCTACATTAATATATACATGATCTATGTGTTTGTGACTTAATTTTTTAAAAAGACACTTTCAACATTTTCATGGCTGAATTTTAATTGCTGTTCACCAGTGACTCCCCTGTATTTTCCTTTTGTGAGCAGGAATACCTACAGAGATTATTCTGTGTCTCTTCTATCATTATATAGTAAGTGTACAGAAGTGAGGAACAGAAAACTTGCCTTGGTAGTTTCATTGGTCTACAGATTGAAAGAAACTATACTTCAAGAGATGTGCTTAAGGAATTATATCTGAGGAGCCTTATCCATATCTGGTGTAAAGATTTTTGGACATTAAGATTCTTTTATAATGGGAAGGGGTGAGGACACTTTCTTAATGTGTAGTGATATGAATTACATAGAGCACAGAAAGATAATGTTTAAAATGAGCCTCAGTGACCCCAACATTCTGATATTCATATCCTCATGTAATGCCCTCCTCTTAAAGAGAAGGTTGGGATGGGAGGTGGGCTTAGTAACTTCTTGCAAATACATATGGAATTTTCTATTGTATGTCTCTTTTGAGATCAGATTATATAAAGACTATGGCTTCCATCTTGGGTTCTCTTCCTCTCTCTCTCTTCTCTCCTGTTTCTCTCTGTTTTTGAACTGCTTCCCTGAGGGAAGTAAGTTAGTCAGTTGGAATTTCATGAGGCATCCCTGTAGAGAGTCCCATGAGGCAAAGTGAACCACATATTCCAACAACCACATGAGTGAGCTTGGAAGTAAAACTTCCTTCCTCAGTTGAGCCTTTGGATGAGACCACAATTTGGGCAAACTGAGAACTTAGCTGTACCTCATGGGAGACCTCAAAACAGAGCTATGAAGCTAAGCCACACCTAAATGGGCAATCCATAAAACTGTGTGATAAGTATTTGTTTTATGAGACTACATTGTGGGGTGATTTGTTATAAACAACCAGATGAGTAATATGACTACAATTTTAATGGGTATAATTCATTTCTAATCTTTTTAGACTATTAACTGATATTGGTTAGCATTTAATTCTTTAAAGTCTCAGCTACTAGATACAGTATTGTCCCTGGAATCCAAATAACCCAGAACTTGAATAACTTGGAATCCGAACAAAAAAATCAAACAAATTTTGCCCCAAATCTGAATGCTGCTTTGGAATCTGAGCACTCAGAACATTGTTCGTGTGTTTTTGTGCACACATTTCACCAATGCTTTGGCTGCCCATTGCTTCATCATTCAGTTCATTGTCAGAAGGTGTAGTGAAAACATCGCATATAATTTTTGCTGCTAATTTTATGCTTTTGTGACTGTTTTGTGTTTACATATATATGTGTGTATATATAATAACAACTAAGTATATTTGCTATGAGTTCTAAAAAGTATAGTGAGGAAAATAAGAGTAAGAGAAAAGCTGTTAGAGTTACAAGTTAATACAGATCTTATTTCTAAGTACAAGTAAGTGTGGCTTATCTCAAATTTAGGGATGCCTAAATCCACTGTATGATTTTGAAAAATAAAGAAGCTATCAGAGCAGCTGATGTGGGGAAAGGATTATGACACTGATCTCTAAATTGAAAAGCATGGAAGAGATGAAAAAATTCCTTTTAGTTTGAATTGATGAAAAACAATTGGTTGATGACATGATTTCTGAGATGATAATTTGTGAGAAAGCTAAGGTCCTCCACAATGATTTAGTGGAAGGCATCCCTGATACTAGTGCTCAAAAGGAAGAGTCTAAAGCCAGGAGGGGATGGTTCTCAATATGTAAGAAAAGGCCTAGGATCCACATAGTGTTGTTAAAAATGAAGAGGCTGCCAATTCTAACTGGGAAGCAGCAGAAAAATATGAAAAGGAGTTAAGGAGTTTGTGAATAGTGAGGGATATGTTTTGAAGCAATTTGTGATAAAAAAAGGTCTTTATATTTTTAGGTTTTTCTATTTTTAATTTTGTCAATTACATTCTTATTCAAATATTATTTGTTAATATTTTACCTTAAAAATCCAGTGTCATTATGGTTAAAAACATTTTGAAAATTCAAGTTTGTGGGACCCAAGAATGAATTAATCCAGTTTTTATTATTTTAAAGGGGAAAAATTGTCTTGGAAGTTGGAACAATTTAGAACTTGAATGATTTGGAACTCAAACTGGATTCTGGAACGGATTAAGTTTGTGTCCCAAGGTATCACAATAACTCCTCTCTCCTAATGATGGTCCTCATTCTCTCTCCTTAAATACTGGCATTTCCCAGAATTCTTCCCAGGGTTCACTGTTCTCATTCTTCATGCTCTCCTCAGATGGTCCCATCCATTCTTTAACTAACTACTGAATGCTGATGTATAAAATATCTCAGTCCTCATTTATCTGACTTGCTAATGAAAACAAATGAGAAAACAAAAAAGGTACATATTTTATAGGCACTAAAAAGAACCATATCCCAAACTAAATTTATCATCTTCTTCAAACCCAACTCCTTATCCTACATTTCTGATGTCAATTAATTTCAGACATTCTATTCTACAGTACTTAAAACAAGGATAGATTTTTTCAAACCTTAATATTGCTCACTTATAATTGAAATGCTGAATTTATTTCAAATAAGTTTCCCAAAATCATTCTCATGGCAACCATTTCACCTATGAAGGTGAGTTTAGCAGAGATACCTTCATAGATAAAGAAAACATACTACCAGTTTGGCATACATGAATAATTATGGTCACTTACTACATGTCCTTTCATCTTTCTAACTTAAAAATTTTGAATTTGAAAAATTTTTATCAAAATACTTCAATTTTCTCAGTTGTTCTCAAGTCCGAACCAAAAATCAGTTCTACTTCTCTTTTATTTATTTTTATAATACTTCACAATATTCAGTCTGTCTCATAAGATAAATCAATCAATTATCTTATTTATTTAAGCCATCCATAAATGAGACCATCTTAATGACAAAGTGTTTTCATTGTGACATGTTCCTGATTATTTCTCAACAATCAACTTGCAAAATCAATCTGATATGATTTCCAAACATGTAATACATTTGTCTGTGAATATCCTCTTTCGGGGCATATTTTCTTGTTAAACTTGAGAACAGTTGAATAATTTCTCTATGAATTCTCCAGGTGACTAATTTCATGAAATGTTGTTAGGTCACAGTATCCAAATATTTCTTCATTGTCACTTCTGGGACTATCTGAAGTTTAGGATAAACAATTTTCACATGGATATAGTTCAAAATTTTAGGTAAATATATTAGTGAGGAAAATAAGAGTAAGAGAAAAACTGTTAGAGCTACAAGTTAAGACTGATCTTATTCCTAAGATCTGTGTGCCTAAAGCCACTATACATAGGAAAAATGTAAATTGTATATGAATGTAACTTCACTTATAAAATATTCATTACAAAATTTTATAAAATATTTAATATACAATATTTTGTGCATTTTTCCACACTTTTGTGAAATTTTGTAGTGAATATTTTATAAACGAAGGTACATTTACCTATAATTTTCCATTTCCCCTATCTATGGCAATTGTAGGGATGACTTATGGAATAACCTCTAGTTTGGTTAATATTGTAAAAGTCATAATGAAATTTAAAATTCCTGAGTAAATTTTGGCCATATACCCATTAACTACAGCTCTAAACTCTAATTCTCAATTCTTTTTCTACCCTGGAAGAAGAGCATGTATTAGAACTATGTACAAATTTCTTTCAGATTCACCCCACACAATTAACGTCTCTCAGACACCTTCTAGAAATCTGTGAACAATTTATCCTCATCAGATGCCTACTGGTCACTTGATTGCATCTTTCTGTAGTCTGACTAATTCTACTGGGTTGGAGTGGGCAAGTTTATTTTATTAGCAATTACCTTATTTTTACCCTGATTTCTCATCTTTTCAAGATTTTGCTCCATCTTTTACATTTAAAGACAGACTTTCACTTTTCCTTGGGCCACACTTCCTATTTTTCCTGGTTGCTTTTCTTAATGTAATTGAACCATGTCCAGAGTTGTTTTCTGAGACAAGATACTCTATGTAGAGGTAACAAACAATTTCCCACTTTCACAAGGTCATTACAAGAAAATCTGCTGACTCACTCTTGCTACCTATCCAAAACAAGCCCTTGTAGATACAACAAGCTCTAGTTAACAGAAGGTAAATTTTAACAACTGTTTCCAGGATAGCTGTAAAAAATGAAAATAACATACTGCAAAGATCACACCAACTTTAAGTTTCACTCTAAAGTGACACACGTTACAGTTGCTCATATTTTCTTGGATAAGGCAAGTCACAGGTTGGCTTAATTTAAATGGGTTAAATAGGTGCTGTTTCATTATTTGTGAGTGTCTAATGCTGTCATACTGTTTAAATGATAAACTCTGGAATCAATATGGATTCAAACTTACTTTTCGTTCTCTCCAACTTTATCATCTTAAGCATGTTAAAGCTTCCATGTATCAATTTCTTAATCTACAGAAAGGACTATATTAAGTACGTACTTACATACAATTTACATATTTAAGTACATACTTAAAATGTGATTGTGAAAATTCAGTGTTGTAACACAGCGCCTGATTTAAGATGTGTTTAATGAATATTAGCTATTCCTGTTAACACATTCCTGGGTTATAGCTACATAACACTTGTGTCTTAACTTGAAGTGTACTGCCAAAAGTGAAGAAATGTATTAGTTTTAAAATTCCCTGAAATGCAGTGTTTCCTGATAACACTTGTTTAATAAACATAAGTGGAATAATTTTGTTCTTCAGTGAAGGAAAACTACAAAATTAATAAAAGAAATCCATCATATAGCATGATCATTTGTTCTCCATTACATAACATGATTTTTAACAAAGGTAAATAATCTAAAATATGTTGTTTGTTTAATTGTTGTTATAGTTGCAATTGCATGGATAATGTAGAGTTTAGAATTATATTTCTTGAAGAAGAAAACACAGGGAATGGACTATTGCCATGCTAAACTCAAATTAATCTTGGCATTCATTGTAACAATTGAATATGGTGCCATTGAAGGGAAAGTATAGATGACAATACACTTCCACCCAGAGTAGGTAGATAAAGCTGCTATCAAGGTTATCAACTTTGGACCAAGAGAATGAGATCTTGACAAGATTATTTACTAATTAAGTTGCTCTTTGTTGAGTACTAGATGAAGTGCACAGCCTGAGGTCTCAACTCACTGCCATTGGCCATGTCTCCATTCTGATAGTGTCACTCTTCTCTGTGAAATTTCACAAACAGATTGAGATCATTTTGCCTCATCTAACTATCAGATCATTCCCCCAATAATTCCAAGGTAATTAGGAACACAGAACTCAGTTATCAAAATTGGCTGAATGTTGCATAAATTTTTTGAAATATAAATCTTCTTACTTTAAATTGAATCAGGAAATATAATCCTGGAGTTCATGTGTATAACAGAAAAAAAAACTCATGTATGTTAATTCTGAGTTGACTTATGTTCACCTCTTCTCAACTGATTTTCATAAAGTTGATCACATCCAGAGGCAGTGTATAATGCTTTACCTTTTCCTAGCTACAAAATGAAACAGAAACTCTGAACATTAATGCATTTTTATTATTACTTATCATTATTTATCCTTTTGCCAAATGTCTCAGCTCCATTTCCTACCACTTTTCACCCAAAGCTCTTTATTCATGTCATATGTTGCACAAAGCATTTGTCCTCAGTGAATAAAGAATGAGAATTAGGTACAAAGCATAGATGATGGATGAGTAAATAGATGGGAAACACAAAGTCTGAGAATTTCTGGCTCATAAGATTTAAAATTATTTTCATGGAAGGGCACAAAGTAATGATACTTAACTAGATGAAAGGCAGAATTCTTATTTACTTACAGCTCCAAATGAGAGAAGGCAGGTAGGCAAGGCCACAGAAAGAAATTGTTCATGGAGTCCGGGGCACAAGCTAGAGATATAGGGGCAGCTAAAGGGAGAAGCTGTATGGCTTTTGCTAGGCTTTGCAGACTTCTTATGGATGGGCTAAGTTGAATAATTTTGCCGGTTCCTGGACATTGAGGCTCTCCCTAGTTGTCTGGTACCTGATACCAGGGGTCTAGAGGTGGTGAATAGTATTCTTGGATTATGAGAGCTGAAATAAGGTAAGTGATGGAGTCATGGACTTAGTCAGCTATTCAAGAAGAAAAATTGATCAGAGGAGAATTGACCTCAAAATTGGGTCAGAACATCATTTTTTATTATATACTTTGCAAAGTCTTTAGCCACCCTAATAAGGATTTCACCTATTTCTAGTGAGAAGAGAGTTGAATTAAGACTAGAACCATGCCAACTATGTTTGTATCATTGTCTACACTAGATAAGCTGATGTTGACTTCACCCACATTTTTATAATCAGGCATATTTTTCATCGTGTGTTTAGTTCAATCTTCAACAGTGTTACAAAATTATTCCTAGAACTATCATAATTCACTTTGTTGTATACATCTAGTCAAACTAGATTATTTTTCCAAGTTCTTAAAAGAATCCCTTTGTATGTGATTAACGACATACCTCTGAGAAAGGTTAAATTCAAATGAAAACTGCATAAGCTTTTATTGCTGGGGTTTAATGTCAGTAACCCAATATTGTTTTGTTATTTATCAAAATAAAATAACAATAGTGAATAATATCTCCATGTTTAATTCTTTGTGTATTCTTTTTGAATATTAATTTTAGTTGTTATTTTAACTGGCTTTTAAAATATATATGTATTTGTATTATATATGAGACCATTGAGAAACAGGAAAAACAAGAAATTAATCTGTTTTGCATTTTATTGGCAAGCCTAAAAAGATCACAAACAACTAAGCATTATACACAAAGTATTTTTCTTTTCTTTTCTTTTCCTTTTAAATTTCAGGTTAAGTGAAGGTACAAACAACTAGGTTACAATGTTTGCATTTGCTAGGTAGAGTGCCCTCAGGTAGTTGTGTTCTGCATCCAAGAAATGTGCCATATAGCCTTACATTGTGCCCATTAAGTGGGAGCACACCAATCCTCCTCCTTCCTCTCTTCCTTCCCCCAATTTGAATTGAATTAAGTTTTTCTCTTATGTGGGAGTGTATTTGATCATCTACTGGCTTCATATTAGTATTAAGTCCAATATAACTTTTTAAATTATAAGAAAAATCAAAACAAACCATGATCAGTCACTTGAATTTGTGGATCATTATTAATCCATGGCAAGTAGAACACATTTATTGAATTCTTAAAATAAAATGATGGTTATTATATGGGAATTAGAAAAATGTAGAATCTTAGTTACTTTCCTTGCAGGAAATTTTCTCAATTATAAAATAGAGAACATTTTCTCTTTCAAATTCCACCTCAATATAATTGTATCATTTTGTGAAATCTGAACAAATTTTCATCCTTTCTTACCTTTCATTTTTTTCTGCCAGTTAGAGTAGACCCAGTTCACATTAGATGTCAAGCTTTTTTATTCTTGTACATCATTCCAGTGAAAAGTTACGCTTTGATCCTCACTTATTGGAAATTTTCATTTGATGAAACCCATTACAGAACACCCGACATTTAGTACAGTGGTTCCCAACCTTTTTGGCACCTGGTATAAGTTGCATGAAAGACAAGGTGGTGGTAGTGGAGAGCAGCTGTAAGTACACGTGAAGGCTAGCCCCATCTCTTGCCACTTGATTTCTCATGGGCCATGACTGATACTGGTACCCACCCAGTAGCCCAGGGGTTGGGAACCACAGTCCTAGAAGAATGAGCAAGTTATGCAAAAAGTGGCATACAGACTCACGCTCTTGAGTTCCCCAAACTTTGTGTATTAGAAACTGAACATTCAATGTGACAGTGTTTATAGATGGGACGTTTAAGAGGTAATTATGTCATGAGGGTTCTGCCTTCAATGAAATGGATTAATACTATTATCTCAGGAGTGGGTTATTATTGCAGGAGTGGGTTTGGTGGATCTGAACCTCTTTTGCTTGATCTCTTTTTATCTTTGTTTCTCTCCCACACACACATTCATGCTCTTCCACCTTTTACCACTATCATACAGTGACATAGCAAGAAGGCCTTCACAAGACACAGGCTTTTCAGCCTTGGACTTCCCAGATTCCAGAACAATAAGAAATAAATCTCTGTTCATTATAAATGACCCTGTTTCAGGTATTCTGTTATAGCTGCACAAAATGGTCCGAGACAGGAAATAATAAAATAAAAACATGCTTCTGAACTATTGGTTTTATAAAAAATCCTATAGGCAAAATGTTAGTAAGTTAAGAATCAGAAGACACATCCATAACACTAAATTGTTAAGTGACCTTGGTCTATTAGACTTTTCTGGCTCAGTTTCCTCAAGTTTAAAGTTAAATGCTAAGAATTAAATACCTCAGGATCCCTTGAAATAATTGTGATGGATGTGTTATTTAGTTCAATGTAAGCATTTCACAATGTATACTGAAGCAGTATCCTGAACCCCATAAATGCATCAATGTACAAAGTTATGACCTAATAAAAAATAATTAAAAAAAAATTATGCTAATTGCAAAGCCTGCAAGCTGCATGAAGGCTATGGACTAGTAGTGTTCCAGCAAGGTAACTATGTTCTTAGACATCTCAGAAACTCCTTCCAGTGTTTTACCCACTTGACAATTTTAAGGGGCTAGGAAAACTAATGGCTAAATTTAAAGACATTTAGTATATTAGAGGTTTCTAAATTTTTTTTTGTTGTTTGTTTTGTTTTCATTTTTAATTGCCTCTTTCTCTTTTCTCTCTCTTTCTTTTTTTAGAACTCCATCTGGCCATAAATTGTTTTAGTGGTTGCCCTCAGGATTACTATATATATTTAACCTTATATTGTCTACTTAGAATCAATATTTGCTATTTTAAATGTTCTGCAAAAGAGTTAACACTCTAAAGTTTCCATTACCTTCACCCCTTTAGGTTATAGTTGTATTAAATATTACATTTTCATGCATAGAAAATTTCGCAACTCTCAATAATCTTGTTTCAAAATATTAGGAATTATACATGCTTTTGTTACATGCATACTTTGTGCAATGCTGAAGTCAGGTCTCGTAAGTGTCCCAGTCACCAGAATAGCATTCTTTGTACTTAATAGGGTTTTTTTTACCCTTCAGTCCTTGACATCTTCCCCCCTTCTTGGTTTCCAATGTCATTTGCACATGTTTGTGACCATGTACCCACCATTTTGCTCCTGATTGCTAGAGAAATAAGTGGTGTTCTTTTTTCCATTCCTAAGATACTTCACTTAGAATAATGGTCTCCAGTTCTGTCCAAGTTGCTGCAAAAAGACATTTCATTTCTTTTAAGGCCGAGTACTACTCCTTTTATATATCTGTATCACCTTTTATCAATTTACTCATGAACTGATGGACACTTGAGTTGATTCCCCATATTTTCAATTGTGAATTGTGCTACAATAAAAATTCAAGTGAAGCTGTCTTTTTGACAAAATGACTTCTTTTCCTTTGAGTTAATACCCCAAAGTGATATCATTGGGTCAAATGATAAGTCTACATTTATTTCTTTGAAGAATATCCTTACTATTTTCTATAGAAGTTGTGACAATTTGAAGTTTCACCAAGATACTTAACCAAGAAGATGATAGATCCCAACAAGGATAACTATAAGACACTAATGAAAGAAATCATAGAAGACAAAAAAAGAGACATAAAAATCCTGGCTCATGAATTGATAGAATAGACATTGCTAAATTGCCCATCTGCCCCAAGTGATTTACAGATTCAACTAAAATCTCCATCAAAATATCATTATATTTCATGGATTTTGAAGAAAAATAACTCTACACTTTGTTTGGAACCAAAAAAGAACTAAAATCCCCAAAGGAATCTTAAGCAAAAAGAACAAATCTGGAGGCATCCCATAACCTGACTCAAAATTATATTACAAGGCTGTAGTAACCAAAATAGCATGGTACTGGCTTAAAAGTAGAGACACAGACAAATGGAATGAGAACCCAGAAACCCAGAAATAAAACCATCTACCTGCAACCAACTCATCTCTGACAAAGCAGATAACAACATATACTGGGGAAAGGAAGCTCTATTCAATAAATGGTACTGGGAAAACTGGCTTGGCATGTGGAGAAGAATGACACAGGACCACTATCTCCTGACATATACAAACATTAATATAGATAGAAGACTCAATATAAGGCATAAAAAGATAAATATTCTAGAATAAAACATACGAAAAACTCTTCTATCTTGGCTTAAGTGAAGAAGTTATTACTAAGACCCTAAAGGCAAATACAGCAATAACAAAAATAAATAAATGGGACTTGATTAAATTCAGAAGCTTCTGCATAGCAAAAGAAATCATCTGCTGAGTGAATAGACAATCTATAGTATGGGAGAAAATATTACCTAACTAGACATCCAACAAAGGGTTAATATCTACAGTCTACAAAGAACTTAAGCAAAACAGCAATGAAAACCTTCTTTCAATCACACATACAGTAGAACCACTGTAAGTTGACCACATCCAAGGGACTGTAACAACTGTAACAAACTGGTCAACTTAGGAATGGGGTTAACACATTGTACTGATAATGTATGTGTGGTGCATGTCCAATCTATGAAAATAAAGTCAACTTAAGGGGGTGGTCATTGTAGGGAGGTGTTCAACAATGGAGATTTTACTGTATTGCAAAGAACTTAAAAGGAGAAGTATAATCTATTATATTATTTTCAGTTTTAAAATATGTTACCCCTCATTCTTAATATTCAAAGTTTCCTTCTAATGCTATTTGCCTTCTTTTTGAAGAACTTCATCAATTATTCCCTGTGAATAGGTCTGCTTTGCAATAAATGCTCTTAGTTTTCTGTGAATTTCTTAGTTTATCATTTATTCCTTAAAACTATTTTTTATATATAGGATTCTGAATTGAAATTTTTCTTCTTTCAACACCTTAAAAAAAATGCCACTTCCTCTTTGCCTCTATGCTTTCTGATGTGAATGTCACTTTGAAACCATTGTTCCTCTATTGGTCATGCATCAGTTTTCCCTAGTGCTTTTTAAAAGTTTTTATTTTGATTTTGGTTTTCAGAAGTTTGATTACAATGTGTGTTACTCTTGATTTCTTTGATTTTATTCTGTTTGTTGTTTGCTTTTGCAAATTTGTGAAGGATTTTTTTAGACATTATTTATTTAAATGTTTTTCAGTACTACAGTCTTTCCCCTTACTATCTGAGATTCCAATGTCATATATATTTTTTTTTATTTCAGGTTAATGTGAGGGTACAAACAACCTAGTCACAAGACTTGAAATTAAGTAGAGTTCCTCTTGTAGTTTTGTTCTGTACCCAAAAGATACACCATATACCCCTACATTGCCTCCAAGGCTCAGGTTTTGTCTTTTAATCATTTTTTTTCTTTCTGCTTTTAATATTAGATAGTTTGTGTTAACTTCTCTTCAATTCACCAGCATTTTCCACTTATTCTACTATCTCCATTCCACTACTGAGAGTGTTGTTTGGGCATTGTGCTTTATAAAAGGCCCCTTTGGTTCTTGTTCATATTTTTTAAGACTATTTTCCCATTTATTAGTAACGTGTTTATAATTGCTTACTAAAACATTTTATAATAGCTACTTCAAAATTTTTCAGATTTAATCCCATCTATTGGCATTAGTGTGTTATCATTGGCATCTCTTGATTATATTTCCTCATGAAAATTGAGATTTTTCTTTTTCTTCTATCACGAGTAATTATGAAATATATCCTAGATGTTTTGATTATCTTATTATAAACTGGGTCATATTTAAATCTTACGGAGAATGATATTTTGGGGTTTTTGGCTTTTTTATTTTATAATTGTTATTATTATTATTATTAAATCACAGCTGTGTACATTAGTGCAATCAAGGGGTACAATGTGCTGGTTTCATATTCAATCTGAACTATTTTCAACAAACTGTTCAACATAGCCTTTGTGGCATTTTCTTAGTTATTGTATGAAGACATTTGTATTCTGCATTTAGTAAGTTTCACCTGTACCCTTCTAAGATGCACCATAGGTATGGCCCCACCAATTACCCTCCCTCCACCCATATTTTGCCCCTCCCCACCCTTACCCCATATTCTTGTGTTATAGCTGGGTTATAGCCTTCATATGACAGCTATAAATTAGCTTCAGAGTAGGGCTGAGTACATTGGATACTTTTTCTTCCATTCTTGAGATACTTTGGTAAGAAGAATATGTTCCAGCTCCATTCATGTAAACATAAAAGAGGTAAAGTCTCCATCTTTCTTGAAGGCTCCATAGTATTGCATGGTATACATGCACCATAATTTATTAATCCATTCATGAGTCAATGGGAACTTGGGCTTCTTCCATGACCTAGCAATTATTAATTGGGCTGCAATGAACATTCTGGTACAGATGTCTTTGTTATAATGTGATTTTTGGTCATCTGGGTATATACCTAGTAAAGAAATTATAGGAATGAATGGCAGGTCAATTTTTAGATCTCTAAGTATTCTCCAAACATCCTTCCAAAAGGAACGTATTAGTGTGCATTCCCACCAGCGGTGTAGAAGTGTTCCCTTTTCTCTACATCCATGCCAACATCTCTGGTTTGGGATTTTTTTATGTGGGCTAATCTTACTGGAGTTAGGTGATATCTCAAAGTAAAGAATGCTATTTCTGTTTAGCAGGAATTCAATCTGGTTAAGTTTAGGTGACAAGTTATACCTGAATTGCTGATAACAGTTCACTGTCCAGAGCTTTTGCAATCCCACTAAGATCTGTCTAGTAATGGTATTCCTCTTAGTTCAATTCTCTGTCTTTAGTATGCTGCATAAAATCAGATTCACACATGTGCACCTAGAATGTTGCCCCAGGCATTTCATAAACAATTTTATGGAGTCATTTTCTTGAGTTCTTTCCTTGCTTCACTCTCTCTAATACTTCTTAAGCTCCCTTTTTTTTTTTTTTTTTCCTATTCACCCTTTATCTAGAATGCTTGGGCTTTACTTATGCTGCCATATACCCTTACCGCGGCTCCCAGACCCAGGTGGAATGACAGAGAGAAAAAAAATGCAGGAGTGTAATTCACCATTTGTAACCACAGTTTTACTAAATTAAGGAAAAGATTTTCTTCCCTCAGAGTTTTGTCCCCTGCAGTCTCCACCATCAGTTGCAGTCATCACCATGGGTCATAAGAGAATGGAGAAATGTAAAAGAACAAACACACATGTGTTTGGGGACCCTAATAAAAATTGGCACACGCACTGCTAGTTTGGTAGAATCTATGTCTTTTCTTCTACTTGTCCGCTATGATTTGTCCAATAGCTGTTCCTTGCATTTTCTCAGGATTTATAATTGTATTCAGCAGGAGAGACAGGGTAAAATTTGCTTACACGTCTTACCAGGAATGTAAAACCTAGACTACTTCTATTTTATTTAATAACATGCTCAAATTTAGAGCATGTTTTTTTATTATTTGTTGTCCATGCATCTAGTCAATTTCTCAGTCTACAAATCCCCATTACCTTCCTTGCCTTGGATTATTCAAATATATTTTAGCATTCCTATTTAATCTATGTGTTGAGTTTTAAACTGTATCGTTCTATATCATTTGAAGTGGTTGCTCCTGGGATTAAATTTTGTATATGTAAGATTACCATCTATTAAGAGTTAATTTTACTACTCTAAGTAAAATAGAGAAGCCTTATACCCAAACAGTTCTGTGTTCCTTCCTATTTGATTCTAAGGTTTTATATATTACATCTGAATATATTAAAAACCCCTACAGATAATGATTTTTTGAACTGTAAGCCATCACACATTTTTAAAAATGTAAAAAGAGAAAAATAGTCTACTGTATTTGCTTTATATTTTATTCTTGTTATTTTTCTTTTATTTCAGCAATTTCAATTCCTGGTACCATTTTTCGCAGTCTGAAGAATGTAACTTATTGTTTGTTCTTGGACTAATATGTGGTTTTACTTCATCTAAGAATGTCTCCATTTTTCATCCCTCTTGAAAAATATTTTAGCTGCACATCAAATTTTGGGTTGACAGTTTTTTTCTTCTGGCATTTTAAAGATACTGTTCCAATGTCTTAAGGCCTTTATGGTTTCTTATGAGAAATCTATAATCACTCAAACTCTTTCCCTCTAAGTAATGGATCAAGTTTTAATGGTTGCTTTCTTTTTTATTAGATTTCCAGGAATCTGATTATAATTTGTATTGGCATGGTTTTATCTGAGTTTATTTTTCTTTTTCCCTGCACTTTCTTCTAATATTTTTATAGTTTCAT
>CAUYON010166666.1:0-13287 GCA_963573935.1 Arctocebus calabarensis
CATGGCATTTCCTTGATCACTATATAAAGACATTAATACTCTACCTTTAATAAGTTTCGCCAGTACCCTGCTAAGATGCACCGTAGGTGTGTTCCCACTAATTGCCCTCCCTCTACCCATTCTCCCCCCACCCCTCCCCTCTTTTTTAAGGCTGTATAATATTCCATGATGTGCATATACCACAATTTATGGTGAAGGCTATGTTAACCAGTTTGACGAAAATATTTCAAATTGTATATAAAATAGCACATTGTACCCCATGATTGCATTAATGTACATAGCTATGATTTAATTAAAAAAGTTAAATGCAACTTTTCTGGTCTTTTTATTCAGAGAACTGGAGGTTTTTTTTTTTTTTTTCTTTTGAGACAGAGCCTCAAGCTGTCACCCTGGATAGAGTGCAGTGGCATCACAGCTCACAGCAACCTCCAATTCCTGGGCTCAAGTGATTCTCTTGCCTTTGCCTCCCAAGTAGCTGGGACTTCAGGTGCCCATCACAACGCCCAACTATTTTTTGGTTACAGCCAGCATTGTTGTTTGGTGAGCCCAGGCTGGATTCGAACCCGCCAGCTCAGGCGTACGTGGCTAGCACCTTAGCCCGTTGAGCCACAGGAGCCAAGCCTTCTGACCCTATTTCTGAAAAGGACTTTCATGTGAAACTTTGTTGTTATTATTGTTATAATTACTAATTATTTTATTCTGGACTTGGATCTTGCTGCTTTCTGACTTCAATTTATCACATCTGCTGGGCTCACAACCTTTACTTTTAAGCTAGTTACCCAGAAAAGCTGGAGGAACACAACATATTATTATTGTTTTTATCTCATGCTCATTTCACAGCAGATGGGGTAGGAAATGTATTGCCTGACAGATGGTTATTAAAGAAATTTTCAGGTCAATCACAAACAATGTGAGTTTTTTGTTTACAAGGCACTAGAAGGATATATTAGAGAATTGCCTGAACAATTTACACTGTTTTCAACTAATACTTGAGGCTGAATTACCCTTTAGTTTTAGATTTTAAATGAATAATTCCATTTAAGTTCATGGTGCTTAGAAAACTATGTGTCAAAAAAAATGATTTATTTATTTGTTTATTCATTCAAAAAACTTCTCAGTGTATGTCAGACATTATTCTACATGCTCAAGGATATTGCATCTTATTAGATATTGGTAGGACTTTACATCTTCCCAAATGAAAAAGTCTCAGCTCTGTACCATCTCCTGTACAATATTCTTCCTGACACCCCAGGCTGTGGTTGGCAACTTTCCCCTGCCCTCCCATGACACTCTACCATGCTACCATACTTCTTTCCCTGAAGAATCGCAATTGCTGGTTCCCTTGGCCTTCTTCCTTTTAGTTTGCAAGCTCTTTGAATAGAAGGATTGTCTTGATTAATACTTAATATTGTGTATCTAGCACTCAACCAAAATTGGTTATATGAATAAAGAAAAAATTACAAAAAATTTTAATTTGGGTTCAGCACCCATAGCACAATTGTTATGGTGCCAACCACATACATTGAGGGTGGAGGGTTCAAACCTGGCACAGGCCAGCTAAACAACAATGATAACTGCAACACAAAATAACCAGGGTTGTGGTGGGCACTTGTAGTTCCAGCTACTTGGGAGGCTGGGGCAAAAGAATCACTTAAGCCCAAGAGTTTGGGGTTGCTGTGAGCTGTGACACTACAGCACTCTATCAAGAGTGATAAAATTAGATTCTGTCTAAAAAAGATTTATTTTCAATTTGTAATTTTATTTAATTCAACAAAAATATAAGCTATTGGGATATAGATTAAACGTTATTCAAAGAATAGAAATAATAACGTATATTAGAAAAGTCATGCTTCAAGGAATAAAAAAAATGAGAATCTTTATCCAAAAATGCATTGGCTCTGTCTCATCAAGAACCATTCTTATTATTCTAACTAGCTGCAACTTGTGTGGCAACATGTCAAGTCAAAGAAAGAGGAAAGTCTGATAGTTAATTCCATCTCCAGTTCATGAAAAGACTGCAACTTTTAAGAGCTGGCTCTTCAGAAATTGCCATTTTCTACAGAAATGCCTAAAGAGAGCCTGAGTGACTAAAGCTTTCTCTTTGCTCTTCTGGATTCACTGTCTTGAGGGGAATGAATACCCACTGGCTGACGGGCTGACAGTTCTATGGCAGCAAATGTCATCGTGAGATAGATTTGATCAGCTAAGATGCTGTAGGAGATGAAGTGAGAATGATGAAATGGAAGATCACTTGGTTTTATAAACACACACACACACATATACACACTTAAATCAGGAAAATTTAAGCAAACTTAGCACAGTTTGCAGACATTAAGTTTGGAGACTGCAACTTATTTAAAATGGCTTCAAAACTCAATAATTCTATTCTTTCTCCATAGAACACAATATTGTGTTTTACTCAGTGATGTGTTTCTAACAAAATATTGTTTAAAACACCCAAAATTGGGGAAACTATTGCACATTATGATCTCACTAATGGATTTCAGAGGGCTTCACAGGAAGCAACAGACCATCAGAGCAAGCCAATCCAAACACACACCTCCTTTCCTTCTCTCTGTCACATTCAGTTACTTTTCTTAAAATCTAATAAAAAATACTTTCTACCTTTCACATTCAACTATTTTAGTGATGCTTCTGAGGAAAATTCTTTCTTCGCTGTCCTATAAAATAATATCTACCCAAGAAACTGAGCTATAGTTTCACTCAATTAATCTTTTCTCTTTCCTTGCAACCTCTCGTACTTCTGTTCAATGCACATTTATGACACTTACTCTTTGCACACCCATTTCTGGTCATGGGATAAGCAAAGCAAACATATATGCTCTTTTTTTAGGTCACCCCATCAGTTATGTTAGCTAAAATTTCCTGTTGCCCCAGAACTTGTGATTAGAAACCAATAGTGAAGAAAAAGAGACACAAAGGTCCGTATTCTAAAGAAAAATCCAAACATACCATCTTTAGGATATTTTCAAGGCCGTTCAACAAGCTCTGCTACTCCCTCACCGCCCATCTCATATTCTATCTTTTATAAAAAACTAGGAGAGCTAGATATATGATACGTGGAATCACTGTGGTTATGAGTTATTGGACATCCTGGAGCTTCACCCTATTCTCCCTAAGAGAGAGAGGAAAGTGAGCTTCCATACCACCAATGAGGGTGAGCAAAGTTCAAAGAAATTTCATTCGTAGAGATTGGGGCTTCATTCAGGAGAGTGACTTAGTATCTTATTCTGCAATTTGTCATTTGTTTATGCGGCAGACTTTCTGATTTGCCTTCTAAGTCTCTGGGAGCAGCAGAAGAGGAAATGGAAAACAAGCTAATAGGGCAGAGATGAGGTAAATTCTTCTAGTTGAAGAAATATGTGTGAGTTGCTAATATACCAGGAAGACGCTATGTGGGATAATACAGCTTGAGTTATGAGGTAAGTATCCTACCCAAGAAGAAGAGTAGGGAGACCTCATCATCAAGAAGCTGTGCAGTATTCTTTAGGAGTCCAGAAAGTCTAGAGATGTCAATCCAGCACTCCCGTGTCAGAGAATGCTGGAGAAAAGAGGACTCCTCACAAAGTTCCCTGAAAAGCTCACATATGTGCCCCATAGCAGAACTAGCATTTAGATATCTCACACACACACAACAGGGTATTTCTGGCCAGTTAGGTTTAGCCAAAAACATAGTAATCTCTAAGAGAGAACTAACAGATGGCCGGTTACCTAACTTTTGTGCTGCCATCTTTTTCTATTTGTTCTTCTAGGTCTCCAACTCCAGAGAAGAAACAACCAGAAGTGAATGAGAAAGGATAATAAAAATAAGTCATGACTCCCAACATTCCTAGGGGTAAAGTAGCAAGAGTAATGAATAAGCAGGTCATATCTCACTCCCCCTGGATTCGGTCAGTATGTAAGGCATCCTGGAATTCCAGGCAGAAGTAGAGGAGATGAGATTGGAATTTAAGTTACCCTGAATAGTACTGGAGTTTGATTTTATAATACCAAGCCATTTTTAAAGTGTGTTGTGTTTTTTTTTTCACTTTAAATCAATAATCCATTCACATGTTATTAAAATCCAAGCAATGACAAGATGCTATTCTATCCATCTCCTCTACTTCCCTGTAGATAACAACTTTTATTAAATTTTTGTGAGTTTATTTCTTACATAAAAGAAAAAGATTATTACATATTTTATCGAAGACCCATTTGTCCATTTTTTCTTATATAAAAGTTAAATTGGATATGACATCTACTGCTCTGAATTGTGATGTTTTAGCAGGTTTTTATGCAGATCTTTTTATGTCAGAACATAAAAAACATTTTCATTCCTTTTCATGTTTATATCATATTAAATGAAGTAGATTTATGAGATTTTATAAACACTCATGAACTCTTGAAACCTGCAAGTTACTTGAAAAGTACAGAATATGCCAGATATTCAGTATTTCATATTTGACAAAACATGATTACAGATGATAATTTGGAAAAAAAAATGAAAACAAAAAAACAAGTTCATCCTCTACAAAGTTCTGGTTGTTTAGCAAAGAGTTTTTCCACTAAAATTTGTATTTCATTCTTGATCTTTATACTTACCTTCATATATACAGAAACTCTTTTAGGCATCACATTAGCATCTCCAAATGAGCAAATTTAAAACTGAAGGCATTATCTTTCCCTATTAACGTGAGCATATTTATTTGACAATAGGGCAGGGTCTCTGTGCTCAGTGAACTAGAATATCATGGCTTCCTCTAGCTTCCCAGTAGTGCTGAAGAACAGCACTGATGGGCTTGAATGACTTCAAGGCAAGTTAGAGTACCCCAGTACTAGGGCTGTAATTTGTCTCTCAAAATTAAGTTCTAAGTATGGGCAATATTTGACATGGGCCCTAATAGATGACATGGGACCCTATTTAGCCTCACGTGCTTCAGCTTCCCCTGGGACAAGTTCCTAAGGAACATTACACAGAATTAGAGGTCCAGCAAGTTAAAACTTTTAAATACACTTTGAAGTATTTCCTACAAAACCAGTATCGTGACTAGAGAAATGCTCTCAACATAAATACTTTTGCTTAGGCCCCAGGAAGATTTCAGGGATCCCCAGTTAAAGCAGCCCATTGCCTCCTTGTTCTTTGCCCCAAAGCTGGTCCTGCCTTAGACTCAGAATATGAAAAATGCCTTTTCAAGGAAGACCTTACAAGACAGTGAAATCCAGGTGGACAAATCAGTATCTGCCTTAATGCTTAGAAGTAGGTGGAGCAATTTTCCAACAGAAGTAGCATTGACCCCTCTTACTACTTGTAAGAAGAAGGACAGAGAGATTTTTGGCGCATATGACAGGTTTCTCCTGAAATACTTTCTGCAGTTCTAGAACACTACTCTCCTGAGATTTTAGGGGCATTTTTCCCCTAGTTTTACCAGCTATGACTCTTCTGTCTCCATTGCTTATTCCTCCTCACTTTCAAGCACTAAATGCTAAAGTGAAGTGAGGCTCAGTCCTTGAATCATTGCTCTATACTCACTCATTATTTGGGTGGTAACCAAGTTCCATGGCCAAAGAGTATCTTATGTGAAGACTCATTTACACCTCTAGATTAGACCTCTCCAGTAAACATCCGACTCTCATATCCATCTGCTTACTTCAATATTTTCTCTTCATTATCTAACAGATTTATGAAACTTAAACAAACTTTTTATTTCTCTTGCCATCACCTGCTTATTCCAATAATCTTCACTATCCCAGAAAGCAACAATTCAATTTTCTGTCTTCTTTTTCAGATAAAAAATATAGTAGTCACAGTTGCTCTTCCTTTGGCTGTATTCTGCTACTAACTGATCTCCCAGATTCAGCTCTTGCTATTTCCTACTCAGCAAATGGAATGATCCTTATACAGCTAGGATAGCCCAAATCCTAGCAAAGCCAACATTCTTTCAACAGTTAAAAGATCCTCCCAATTCTTCCCCACGTCTCACTGAAATGAACTATTATCACTGTTACCCTTCCAATGCTAATCACCCCTCCTTTTGGTTCCTTCAATATTATCCATCATGCTCCTTCTTTTTCTGTCTTGCCTAAAACATTCTTCTCCCTTTCCTTTCAGCCTTTAGTAATCTGTTTAAATCTTGCTTTCATAAGCTTTCCATACTATATTTATATAAAATTGCAGACTTCTAAGAGTCCCTGTCTCACCTTGTTTCTCTTTTATTCCAAAGCACGTCTTGAAAACTTATATGCTATGTAATAATTGTACACTATGTATTTCTCACTACAGAAAATTAGACAGAGTTTAAGTACATGATGGAAGAGTCTTTGTCTGTCATTCAATGTTCTATTTCCACATCTTTGCATACAATAGTTGGTCAATAAGTATTTGCTGCATTAATCAGATGCAGCTTAAACAGAGATGAAATCTCCAGGATAGGATAAGAAATGTGTAAAATAAAAATGACAAGGTCTAATACCCATCTAATTGGAGTTCTAAAAGAAGAGAATAGAAAAAGATGGGGAGAGGCAGCATTTGTCCTGAATTTATGTTTATTTATTATTATTATTTCTATTTCTGTTTTGTTTTGTTTTTTTGGCCAGGCCTGGGCTCAATCCCGCCACCCTCGGCATATGGGGCTGATGCCCTGCTCCTTGAGCCACAGACACCACCCTCTACTTCTGTTTTTTTATTTCATTTTCTATCTGTATTTTCTTGCATCTCCCTCAGCTCCTTTGATATGTTATTCTGAATTCTCTTGCAGAAAATTCATAGATCTCCATTTCTTTGGGACTAGTAAAAGCAACTTTCCTGGTTCCTTTGGTGGTAGTGTTTGCCTGACTCTTTGTAATCAAGTTAGACTTTCATTGGAATCTGTGCATTTGAAAGAGCAAGACTGATAAAGACTGGTTTTGGTATAATAAAGACTTCTACTATTAGTTTCCTAGGCTGAATTGCCTTCAAGTTGGCAGTTGAATGAGACTGACAATGAGTCACATTGCTGCTGCTAAGTCTGCAGCAGGGGTCTGTAGTTGGTATACTTATTACATGGACGCTAGTGGGCACAGGTTCTGTCTTGTCTTGCAGTAGATTGGATTATACGCTGGATGTTGGTCCCCAGGACTGGTGGTGGGATGAACGTCTGCTTCACGGTTCCCAGAAAGAAGGACTATTATTATGTGAATACATAGCTGTGGCATTATCCAGCAAAGTTTCCCTCTGGGTTGCTGGGTAGGTCCTTGGGCACATAGCACTGCCCTGGTTTTATGGCTGAGAGGAGATAGAACTAAGTTTAAGGGTTGATTCCGAGTCCACAGCAGTGACTAAACAGATAATATTTATTTTGTCTGACAAAAGTATAGCTACCCCTGCACTTTTCTAATTACCATTGCATAGTAAATCTTTCACCACCTATTTACTTTTACCCAGTGTGTATCCTAAAATCTAAGATCAGTCTCCTGTTGACATCGTGTAGTTGGGTCTTATTTTATTATCTATTCATCCACACAATATTTTTAGACTGAAAAGTTTAATTTATTTATATTAAATAATTATTGACAGGGAAGAACTAGCTTACTATTTCAATTTTGTTAATTATTTTCTGTCTGTGTTGTAGGTATTTCTTCTTTTTTGGTCTTGCTGTCTTCCTCTATGTTTATTTTTCTTAGAATTTTTTGTAATGGTATTGTTTGAGTCTCTCTTTTTTTCCTTTTTGTGGTTATTAGTATTTTTTTGTGTGGTTACCATAAGAGTTACAAAAATTCTGTAGTTATACGATGTATTGTAAGCTGATAATTTTAATCACAGAAACAAATGTACACTTTTACTTCTAATTTCACAAACTTTGTTGTTGATGTCATCATTTGCATCATTATATATTATAAATTTATTAGTAAAGTCTTGTATTTATATTTACCTTTACTAGAAAATTTTATTCTTTTATATGATTTTGGGAAGAATTTCTCAAAAGAATTTGATATGAATTTGATATGAATTTGCTGAAGAATTCTCTGTAGCATTTCTTTTTTCAGCTGGTCTCATGGTAGTGTACTTCCTCAGCTTTTGTTTGTCTAAAAAAGTCTCAACCTTTTCTTTCTTTTTGAAGGACAGTTTTGCCAGACATAGTGTTCTTGGTTTTTTGTTTGTTTGTTTGTTTGTTTCAATTAGTACTTTGAATACATCAACTCACTCCCTTCTGGCCTACAAAATTTCTCCCGAAAAATACATAAGTAGCCTGATAGAAACTCCTTTGTATGTGAATTGTTGTTTCTCTTTTGATGCTTTTAAAATTCTCTTTGTCTTGGTTTTTCACAGTTTGATTATAATATACCTTAGCATAGACTTACTTATCTTCAACACATTTGAAATATTTTGGACTTTATAAAATTTATATCCATTTTTCTCTCTCAATTTGGGAATTTATTAGCCATTATTTCTTTAAGTAAAGTTTTTAGAGCATTCTTTCTCTTCTTCTGAAATTTCCATGATGTATGTTTTGGTTTAATTGACTGTGTACCATAAGGCTTCTTCAGATTTTTTTTTTTATGATTTTTTCTTTTTGCTTCTCTTAACTGGATAATATCAAATGACCTATCTTCATGTTCATTGATTATTTCTTGTGCTTCACTAAGTCTGCTGTTGAATTTTGCAATTTAATTATACTCTTCAGCCCCAGAATTTATGTTTGGTTCTTTTTTATGGTTTCTACTCTGTCAATATTCTTATTTTTTATGTATTACTTTCCTGATATCATTTAATCATCTCAGTATATTTGCTTGCAGCTCACTGACATTCTTCAAGTTGACTATTTTGAAATATTTGTCAGGCAATTTATAGACCTACATTTTTTCAGCCTGTTTAATGAAGATTTATTTTGTCTCTTTTGTTGTGACGTAGTTCTCTTATTTTTTTAATGTTTCCTATAGCTTTGTGTTAGTTGCACATTTGAAGAGGTATCTACATATTCTAGTCTTGGTAGACCACTTTCATCAGAAAAGCATCTCCACCATTCATCCCAGTTAGATATTCTGGGCATCTCTCAAATGTTTTCTGTGGATATGCATGCCATCCTCCCCTCATGAGAGAAAAATCTCATGGTTAGGTGCCATCTCCCCATTACATAGATCCATCCAAGTCTCTGTAGGCCTCTCACCCATTTTCTCTAGAGAAGTGCACTGAAATGTTGACATGCAAAGTTCAATCTTCACTTCTTTCTCCTTGTTTTTAAAACAGCAGATTCTGGAGATTTCACCTTTACAGAACTCTGCTAGCTTTTGAGAGCTGCTGCCTCCTTTCCCTAGAGCAAAACGCTGAAATACCAGAACATTCGAAAAATCAGCAATCCTCTTCCTCTCTCCCTAAGTAGATGTCTCATGATTTTGCACCTTCTCTCTCAATGCCACAGAATCATGCTGGATGCTCAGAGCTGTGCCCCCTTTACCTAGAAAAGTGTACTATACTGCTGGGAAACTGGGTACAAGCTCCCCTTCTTTTCCTTTCCCTGAAGGATAAGTCTTAGGATATGTACCTTCTCTCAATTTCATAATACCTTGCAGGCTGCTTGACAATGTGCTTTTAAATAATTTAAATAACCCCAAATGGAACATTAGAAATGCACAGAAAAAAAAACATACATCCTTTTTATTCTTTTAAAAAAATCACAATAAACACTCATCTAGGCACATATCATTTCAGTAATTACAACAAAATAATAGAGTTTTACAATATTTTCTAATTGATTGGCATTTCAAAAATAACAAATTTCAGACTCAACAATCTTTTCATGCAGTTTTTGGAAAAGCCATAGAAAAAGCATAATTGAAAGCATGTAACACAAAGATTTTCTTGTTCCTCATTTCTTCTTCCTTAGTCACCTCTCATACTAGCTAAATCTTTTTAGAAAGAGTAATTTAACAACTTATAACAGCAGAGATCAAAAGCTAATTGCACTCTGTTTAAAGAAAATGTGAGTCTAAGTGGCACACTCCACACACCTGGGCACCAGGGCAGAATGGATGTTCATAAATCTCATGCAGGTCTAAGAAAGGTAAAACTCTGGAGCATGATGGATGTGTAACATACCTCTATTCCTATGGACCTGTTTCTGGAGGTATGTATCTACTAAGAGGCCCAAAATTTTGTGATATAGCGTTTATTCATGCATTGAACAAGCTTATTTAGCATCATCTTTATGCAAGTCACTGTGTGTAACTTGGATGATTTAGAACATTAACTTATTAAGAGCCACTTCCCAGATCAATCTTATGTGTAGACAAAGTCAATTGCTAATAGCATTATGATTTAAAGGATGTTACAAGGTCTCCTATGTTCAAAATCATCTTTTCTCATATCTTGATGTGGCTTTATCTGCTCCTCTTTTTTCCCTCATATTTTTGTTTAAGAAATTTTCAGTTGAACTCAGTGACTCATGGCTATAATCTCATCACTTTGGGAGGGCTAGACAGAAGAGTCACGTCAGGCCAGGAGTTTGAGACTAGCCTGGGTAACATAGTAAAAACCTATCTCTACCAAAAATAAAAAATTAAAAAATGAGATAGGTATGTTAGTGTATGCTTTTAGGTCATAGCTACTCAGGAGGCTAAGAGGGAGAATCATGTATGCCCAGGAGTTTGATGCTGCAGCAAGCTATGATCATGCCACTGTACTCTAGCATGGACAATTGAGGCCTGTCTCTACAAAAAAGGAAAAGAAAAAGAAAGAAAGAAAAATTATCTTTGATTAAGCAATTAGAAGCAGGGAAACTTCATTCCATTACTCAATAATAAATATTATTGTAAGTATAGAGTTGACTCTCTGCATCCACTGATTCTACATCTATGGACTCAATCAATTACAGATTGAAAATATTAAAAAAATAAAAGTCCTACAATAAAAATTAATACACACTAGGAAACAGTACAGTATACAAGTATTTATGTAACATTTACATTTTATTGGGTATCATGAGTAATCCACAGATGATTTAAACTATATGGGAAGATGTGCATAGGTTATACTCAAATATTAAGCCAAAATTTTATATAAAGAATGAGCATTTAGCCGGGCATTGTAGTGGGTGCCTGTAGTCCCAGCTTCTCGGGAGGCTGAGGCAAGAGAATCGCCTAAGCCCTGGAGTTGGAGGTTGCTGTGAGCTGTGTGACGCCACGGCATTATACCGAGGGTGATAAAGTGAGAATCTGTCTCTACAAAAAAAAAAAAAAAAATGAGCATTTAAGGAATTTGGTACCCTGAAATCAAACCCCCATGGATATTGAGGAATAACTATAATAATAAAAGCTTCACAAACTCTAGGACCCATATTTGGGTCCTACAGGTGCCCCTATAACTTTTTAATAATTTTTATTTTTTTACAAAAATTAACAGTGCAACCAAAGGTTCATAACAGATAAAAGTGAAAACCAGTCAATCGGGTAAGTTGATTATTTCATAAGAACCTTCAGATCCCAAAATTATCAGAAGCAAGGCAGCTCATCGGGGCTATCATAAAAGTGTTTGTTTTATTAGGTGAGGGTTTAGGTAGGAGTGGCTACAATCATAGGGAATACACAGGAGCTGGAATTGACAAAATTTGGGAATTCATCAATTCAATAAATATTTTGGACTATTGCTCTATGCTAGGTCCATGATATGTACTAGGGATATACCAATGAACATGACAAATGTGACTGCTGATGTCATCTCTGTAACAGAGATCCAGTAAATAATCAAGAAAACTCATAAATAATAAAATGAACATTTTAATTTCTGTTGTGAAGGAAACAAAGCAGATGCAACAGCATAAGGATACATTAACAATTATCCACCCAGAGGGTGACGTTGAATGCCAGAGAATTTTGTGTCTCTTAATATAAAATGAGACAATAAAACAGCATTGTTTTGTAGTAGCATTGAAAGAAAGGGATATGAAGAAAACAAGAACTGGTGGAATTCAAGCCATGTAACCATACTTGGTGACATTTAAAAATAATCTTGGACCTCAAGGCTATAGCCCCAAGGCTGAATGGATTAGGGTCCTCATGAATCTGATGTGTGGAGAACACTATAAAAGTTTTGAGATACACTAAAATTAAGAAATTTTAAATCTTCTTGATTACCATTTTTTCTCAAAATAATAACCACAATATTCCACGTACTTTTAAATTCTTATAAACAATTTCTGAAGACATTCTTTGCACTCATTTTCCTCAAGTGTTGTAAGCTCACTTCCTAGAGGTTGCACAGTTTCTTCAGGGCCAGAGAATTTTCTTCCACATATGTGATTTTTTTTATTCATATTCAAGAATATTCAAGAAATATTCATATGTGGCCTGGTCAGGTCTGTAGGGTAGGTAAGTCATAAGTTAAGGCCTCAGGAACTGAATGGTGATGTTGGCTGTGTGGGTAAAAGCATTTTCATGGTGGAAGATTGTCTCCCCTGCAGTCTGGTACTTGGCTGCCATTTCTGAAACTTCCTGAAAGCTTCTGGTAGGCGTACTGTTGTGGACCACTGAGGAATAGCTGTTGTTATGACTGCTTTTGGAGAAAAAGTTGCCACCATTTTCTTTTTTGAGACTTCAGGGCCACTTCACTTTTGTTGGTAGGTTTTTTTCCTCAAAGTCCACACTGTTGACTGACACTTATCTTCTGGATCAAATGAATAAGTCCTGGTTTCCTCCCCACCAACAATGTCAGAAACACATCTAGACTCACCTCCTTGAATCTGATCATTATTTCTTCACACCATTCAACACAGATTCACTTTTCCTTGTCTGTCGAAGTGTGAGGTACCCAATGGATTGAAAGTTTCCTGACTTGAAGACAATCAACCATACAGGAATTTGGACATTCCTAGTGATCCAATTTGTAGTGCCACTTCCTTGTCCTTGAATATCACTGATTGTTTTCACAAACCATGTTCCCCACAGTAGTGATGATGCCCACTCCTCTCCTCATCTTTCAGTGAAGTTAAGCCTCTTGTAGATTCTTGAAACCACTGAAAAATTGTCATACAGGAAGGCATAAGGTCCCCAAAAGCCCATTGCAAACATTCAAAGCTTTGAAACTTTTTTTTTTAATAATTTTATTGAATCATAATTATGTACATTGGTGCAATCACAGGGCACGATTCATATACATTCAGAAATATTTTGATCATACTGTTACAGATATCCTTCATGGCATTTCCTTGATCACTATATACATTAATACTCTACCTTTAATAAGTTTCGCCAGTACCCTGCTAAGATGCACCATAGGTGTGTTCTCACTAATTGCCCTCCCTCTACCCATCCTCCCCC